>JASDQU010211293.1:0-18671 GCA_032191745.1 Picea mariana | reverse complement strand
GTAAATCTGTGTCTCTCTTGTATTGTGTGTCTTCTGTGTTTTGTTTCTGCATTTGTTTTATTTTATTGCTCCGCGGTCCTGTTTTTTCTAACACCTAGCCCTTGTTTACTTACATCGACAAATACCGCAAAGTCTTTATCTGGGTCTGCTACTTCAATATGGGTGTCGTTGTCAATAGTTCCTTTAGTTTGTTAAAGTTGTCTTGGCATTTATTTGACCAGTTAAACCTGATTCCTTTCTTCTATAATGATGTGATAGGGTAGGCTATCTTGGAAAATCCTTCTATAAACCTGCAGTAGTATCTGGTGATTCCCATGAATGACCGTATATCTGCTACATCTTTAGGTATCGACCATTCCATAATGGATTTCGTCTTTTCTGGGTCTACAACAATGCCCTCTGCTGAAATTACATGTCCAAGGTATTGTATTTCCTTCTGATAGAAGTCACATTTGTCGAAGTTGGCGTACAGTTTGTGCTTCCTTAACATTTGCAAGACTATTCGAAAGTGTTCCTCATGTTCCTCCTCCATCTTTGAATAGACCAGAATATCGTCGATGAATACTACCACGAACTTGTCCAAGTACTCACTGAAAATACTATTCATTAGGCACATAAACATGGCTAGGGCATTAGTGAGTCCGAAAGGTATGATTACAAACTCGTAGTGTCCATATCTTGTCCGAAATGTTGTTTTGTTTATGTCTTCGTCTTTTATCCGAACTTGATGATAACCAGATCGTAAGTCCAATCTTGAAAAGATCTTGGCCCCCCCTACTTGATCGAACAGATCATTTATCCTTGGTAAGTGGTATTTATTCTTAATATTCATTTTGTTCAGTTGTCTATAGTCGATACATAATCTTAGAGTACCATCCTTCTTTTTCACAAAGAGGACTGGTGCTCTCCAAGGTGAGACACTTGGTCTGATATACTCTTTGTCGAACAATTCCTGTAATTGTATTTTTAATTCTGTTAGATCTGGTAGACTCATCCGGTAAGGTGCCTTTGAGATAGGGGTAGAACCGAGTAACAGATCTATGGAGAAGTCTATTTCCCTTCTAGGGGGTAATTCTGGTATCTCATCCACAAACATGTCTCTAAAATCGCATAAGACAACAAAGTCTTCCAACTTTGACTTGTCCTTCTTTTCTGCTAGACTTGTTACTTGGATGGCATAAACTTGGCATCCTTTTCTCATGCATTTCTTTAGTTGCATTGCTGAGATTTGTTTGACTAATACCAGTTTTGGTATACCTTGGGATGTCCTGGTGGTGCCAGAATCATCTTTATAGTTAAGTATATTTGTATAACAATTTAATATCGCATTGTGTCATTCCAACCAGTCCATCCCAATAATCATATCGTAAGATCCTAGTGGTTGGATGTTCAGATCGGTCCTTATAGTTTGACCATCTAGGCTGAACTCAAAATCTGAAATATAGTCAATTACTTTCCTTTTTGTACCTATCACTAGTTGCACAAGCCATGATTTTGTGTTCTTCAGTCTCTTAAGTTTATTTGACTCTACTACCTTCGGAGTAATATAACTTAATGCTCCTCCGGGGTCAATTAAAATATAAATTTGAGTGTCCTGGATTTTACCTTCGACTTCTACCACTGAGGGCTGGTGGTCATCTTGTCGTCCATTGATGGCTGCATTTATTCGATGTAGGCTCCTACCCATGTCTCCCACTGTCAAGGCTTCTTGTAGGTTATGAACAACAATTCTGTTTCTTGAACTTAAACATGGGCATTTCCTCCTGAGATGAGGTTCTCCACATTCCCAACACTTCGATGGCTCATGGGAGTTATCCCCAAACCTTTTTTCTCCCAGGTTTACCAATTTTTCACTTCCTTTAGTATTCGGGGGATTGGAGTGAAAATCCTTTCTCAGAAAACTCTTCGTTGTATTCCGATAAGGAGCTGGTTGGTACCCCTTCTTCCGCTGGTTCATTCAATCTTGTTTCTTATCCTTCTAGGCTTTGGGAAACTCTGCCCGTTTTTTATACTGGTCGTAGCACATTCACACTTTTTTGAATACTTCACTTAAGGATTTGGGGTTGTCAAACTCAATTCTGTCCTTGTAGGGTTGTGGTAGACAGCTTAGAAATCGCTAAATTTTTACTTTATCCTCCCAGATGTATGGTATGAACCTAAGAAGATCTAAAAATTTATTTATAAGGTCCTCCATCGTCATCTGTCTGAGTCGTAACTCGTAAAATTCCTTCATCTTCCTTTCATAATAATTTTCAGAAAGGTATTGTTTCTTGAAGTACTTCTTAAAGTCAGACCACTCCAATTGTTTCTCCTTTAGGCCCTTGTCCAATTTCATATCTTGCCACCAAATACTGGCCTTCCCTTTCAGATTGTAGATGGCCATCCTCACCTTCATGTTGCTGGCATAGTTGTAGATTTGGAAATACTTTTTGATGTCTAATAGCCATGCCTTTACTTCTTCTCCTGTCCTAGATTCCCCATCAAAGATAGCGGGTTTAATTTTTTTAAATTTCCCTTCAAGGTGGTCTACTTTTTTTCTTTTTCTGTCAGTTTTAGTTCCATCCTCAGTTGGAGGTGTTCCTTTAGACTAACTGTCTCCTTTTTCTGTTTCTAGCCCTGAGTTCTTGGAGGCTCTCTTGCTGACTTCTTTATCATTATTATTGTCTTTTGGGCTTTTCTTGGTCACTATACTATGAAGTAGGACTTCGTTTATCTCCTGCTGTTCTTGATATGCCCTTTTCAATGTTTCATTGTCGGCTTTAAAGATCTGTATCTCAACGATCAGGGTCCTCATTGTCGCCAACACTTATGTGGGTGAACTTCCATCACTATTCTACCTTGTATCTCTAGGAGGTCTTTGCTATGGATTTTCTTCCATCCTATTTTCTACATTGTCTTGAGTTTCCATACTTATTCACCAAAACAATGAATGTTTTATGTTTGTAACCACATCATTTTATTAGTTTTAGGAAAAAAATTATATACTAAGCACTACAGTGGTCCTGTTCAGGCCCAGTGTTGTAAATTTTTCTCTAATACCATATGAGATAAACCTCAAATTTATCATAAAAAAAAATAAAATTCCTAGGGACATTATCCCTTAAATAACTAAGTTTAACATCTCGTAAGATGGTTTATTACATATCCCTTTTGGATTGGAGTGACTCTTTGACAAATTAATTTAGCACATACGAGAAGTTCCAACGAAAATAGGATTTTTCCTAAACCCCTATATCATACTATATAGATATTAATACTTAGATTCATTTGCCCATATGCAAGGATTTGACTTTCCACTTTATACTATATGGATATTAATACTTAGATTCATTTTCCCATACACAAGGATTTGAATTTCCACTTTCCTAATTAAGGGAGTTGGGCTGAAGTGGACTTTGCACGCACAACGTTATAATATTGACATTACTTATTTGTACTCCTACTTAGTTGAGTAAACATTAGAACCAAAAGCGTACCAGGATGAATTACTGTCATTTAAGAGTGGGTAATAAAGCACCTTCTCTAATGTTATGTTTTGTTTACAATACGATTGGTGCCTTTGATCATAACGAACAAAGCTCTAACTCATTCCGCTTAGGTCGCTGCGTAACTAACTAACTACTCCTCCTCATCCTATTGAGGTAAAGGAAGGAGAACTTTAGAGTCAGGGTGTAATGATCGATCATTTACACTGGAAAGCCATGGTTATACTATTGTTTCACTTCATATCTTCCACATTTAAGGAAGGCAGGTGCATCTTTCAGGAGGAGTTAAGACTCTGAAATGGAACTAATTGACCTTAGTCACGATGCCTTGTCCCCCTGTTCTTCCCAATCCTAATGCACCATCCAAGCCCTAGCGCATGAATTGTCCTTCCGAACGGTTAAGGGTAGTAATTTTCCCTCTAGGGTTTTGGCAGTTTCATTCTTGTTCTTGTGATTTCGTAGAGGAAGGTTCTGTATTGTGCATTGTTACACAAGAAGGGTTTCCGCCTCTGCGATCCTCATCGGTGAAGTTAGCAACAACCTCCGACTAACTGGTAAGATCCTATGGAACTATCGAATCCAAAAAAAAAATGGGTCATGGGTGTGTTTAAGAGAACTTTACTTTTGTATTAGGATTCAGAGTTTATGCCATTTTTTCCCATCATTCCAATGTAGACTGTGGAAGAGGCTAATACCAAAAGTTCTTTCTCTATACCACCGTGACCCTACGGCCTTTGTTTGTGTCCCATGGGTTTTTACTGACTCTTTTACTTAACTCTGAGAATGGCAACTGTTTCGGAGGAAAATATGTGTAGTACAGAAAGGGCTTATTCATACATCTTAGAGAGATACGAGGGTCTACCGTAACTATCCTCCTCTATATTTGATGCATTCTATTTGTAGTATAGTGATGGCCTTCTGGTAAATCATTTCTTAGTGAGTTGGGATATATTGTTGGGCACGTTGTTTGTTTATATATATATGTAATGTCATGTTCTCACATTCTTCATATCTGTTTGTATAGAGTTCTGTTTATAAAAGATTGATCTTCTTGAGTCCACAGTGTTATTTCCTCTGTTAATTAATTTTTTTTGTTTTGTTTAAAATCAGTGTGAAGTGGTATCTTTGTATTAATGGTGGGACATTGTTTTGTTACGAGTTACCCACCAGAAGTTCTAGACATCAATCCTCCCATCCAAGGTCACGTTACAAACTAGGCACGACCACTGGAGGTTGTGGTGCTTTAAGTTAAGTAATCTGGCATCCCTGTGGATCTCAAACTACACATTTGATTTTATAACTTGAAGTTTAATACTTTGCTAACACTTTCCTATGATTGTCGAATTTAGGGATGTTCACTCCTCGACACAGGTATTGACCTCTATTCAATATGACAAAGGTACTTGGGTTCCATAAAAAAAATGGCTCTCAATTCGCTTCTTAAAACAAGCATGGAAATCACGATTCTATTCATAGTGTTTCTGCTGTGATGACTATTTTTTTGGGGAAAGGGCTTATCTTCGGAGTTCTATACATTAGTGTATTCGAAACAATCTTGCTAGTTATAAAGGCCACTATTGCTGGATCTTGTTGATGAGAGTCTGTGTAGTCTTCTGTTATTAAAAACTATCTAAATGGATTCTTTCTTGGAAACCTTTCTAAAAGAAATGAAGAAATTATTTGCTAGTTATTTTATAATGGAAAGGTCCACAGTCCTGAATTTCTTATATTCTTTCTATGCATAGAAAGTAGGAAGTGCCTATGTTAATGATGTATCGGGGAAGTCAATTAATTTGCTTCCATGTAGTAAGAGGCCAGCATGATTAAATCGTCCCATTTTAGGATAGTCCTACCCCTTGGATTTTGCTCACTCCCCTATGTTTTCATCATTCTAGACTATGAAAGAATTTTGTTTTCCCCTTGATTTAAATTTTTAGAAAGGAATAATAGCATACATCAGTGTTGTTCGTTCAATGCTAAAAATTCAGTTCTGTTTAAAGTTTGAACTTACATATGCATGTAATAGTTATGTTCGTGTACTGGCATATGTTCAACTCTACTAAAGTTTAAGACATAGGTATATGCGTATATAGATTTGTTCATGCATTGATACCTAATCGACTTTGTTTTTTTTCTTTTCTAAAGGTTGGAAAAACATTTACGCATATATATATTCACTCTGTCCGTTCATTGATGTGTATATTCGACTCTGTTTAAGGTTTTGAAAACATATATATATATATATACATATATTCTCTCTGTTCGTTCATTGATATACATACTCAATTCTATTTAAAGTTTTGAAACATATATTTGTACATATGTACGCTCTGTTCGTTCAATGGTATACATTCTCGATTCTGTTTAAAGTTTTTGAAACATATATATGTACATATGTACGCTCTGTTCGTTCAATGATATACATTCTTGATTCTATTTTAAAGCTTGAAAATAGATGTACACCTATCTTACTTCTATTCGTTCACAGATAAGTGTTTGTTACTATATTTAAAAAAAAAAATGAATTCCAGAAAATAAAGCTAGAATTAAATCCTACAGTCTATTCACTGAATTTTGAATAGCCATTGTCTAGGTTATTGCATGCATATCATCGTTAAGGATCCCATTAGAACATCAACCAATTCATCCAATAGAGGTAGAATACTGAATTATTTAGGTACAGGAAAGGACCTATAGTGGTTATACGATCATTAAAAAAACAGATACCAAAACTCTTTTCTGTATAGCTATAACATGTACAATATATCTAATAAAAAAATTCATTCAGACAGATGGAGTTTAGAGTAACATATCTGAGCTATCTTGCGAAGAAAACAAAGGGAACAACCATGTTCCTCCCAAACGTAGAACTGAGAAGCCACGATTACTTACTCGATTCATCCCCTAGCCTGACCATGAGTCCATAAGGGTGAACTTGGAAATCCCTCTACAACACTGTCCTTCAAATTCAATCACTTTTTCTCCTTGCCTCACACCCTTCCAGTGTTCATAACAATGAGTGAAAGAAAAAAAAATAACAACTAAACTCTTTTCCTGATCATACTCAACAACATCCTTCCTCCTCACATATGCTTATTTGTAACTTGCCTAGGTCTTTTCCCTTGGAAATTTTTGCAACTTCCTAAATCCCTAATTTTTAGGGGTTGCCAATGGCCAAATCATTAATTTTCCACTTGTAAAAATCAGCCCAGGGGTAGTTCCAACATGTTCCCCACTCATGGAGTCATGGCCAACTACTTTCAACATGGCTATTCCATTTGTCTTCCTCCAACTAATATAAAAATATTTTGTTTTTTAACAAGTGTCATTGTCAAATAACTAGTTGGGTCAAATCAGAATTCTTCTCAACATTCATAATAATTTGTTACAATTAACAAATTCAAAATTCGGAATTGCCATAAATGGAAATTTTTTTCCAAATTCGAATTTACCAAAAACGAAATAATTTCCCAGAAAATTAAATTTCCCAAAATATTTTATTTTCGGGGATGTCACAGACCATTGTTCATGCGTGGACTTACAAGGAACTTCAATGTGTAATCATTCCCACCTTTGGATGGTCGAGATCTATCCTCTTCACTAGATTGACAAACGATGTTCCTTTTTTATTTATATGTAATTTCATAGAGTGATAGCATGTCGATGGATGATTGAGATCGATTAAAACTCAGGAATCCATGACTACTGAATGTCGCTAGTTTAAATAGGGGAGTTTCAAACATTTCATTAAATCTTTTGGATGGAGGAGTCACGCAACCTCATGCTACATCATTCTGTTCGGTTTTTAACTCAACTTCCTCAAGTTATTACTCATTCCCAATTAATAAAAAAATTCTATCCATTAAATCCATTTACATACATTCATTTTCATAAATACATTTATATACATAAACCATTCAAGTTCATGGGTTCTCCAATAAGACAATATCAAGTCCATTTACCAGGAATACACAGTTACAATGCAATCAAAGGTACCCAACTATTCATTTTAACTAATTTACACATGGGATAAAGAATACTTATCTATTATAAGGTTGTAACCAACCAACTAACTATGGGTGTTCACCTTTCCACCCAACCGTAGGCTCAGATGCATTCAATATTAGAACTCTAACAACCCTCATTCAAAACCATGATACCACCAAGGAGATCTCAGTCATGTTCTTAGGGAATTGTGAAGGAAAATCTCCTTCACTCTACTCTTTTAAAGAGTTTCTCAAATCCAGCTATCTCAGTACCTCTTTTATGATTTCCTAGCATCAAGTTCACAACCTTCACAACTCGGGATAGGTTTCTAGGCTCTTCATCTAAATATTCATAGATAATTTTCTCTCTCCCCTTTCTCGTCCTCAATATACTACCTTTATATCTCTATGTCTACTGTTGTGTGTTTGTCTTGTGTGCCTCCCCATGGGAAGGTTCTTTACCCGTCATCCTCCTTCTTTCAGAAGGAAACCCAATGGTCAATCTGGGGATGAAAATTTGGTAGGATATTGTACCTATATGTTATAGTTTCTATTATCTTATTATAATCTCCCATACCTGTATTTATTTGGGGTTGTTAGTTTCCAAAACACCATTCTTCCTCATTAACTTATTTTCCTTGAAATTGGGGCTCAGGAAAATAATCTGAACATCAATTATTATTGGCAAAGAGGCTTGGGTCCTCTTTATCATGATGAAGCCCTCTCTAGGTTCCTTTACTCTTTCCCCTAGTGGTATCATTTCCAATACTTAAAGGCTTCACCCCATAGTCAATTGGCTATCATTCTTATTCAAAAAATAATACAATTATATTTTCCATATGCCATGGCATGGAAAATCACTAATTATTATTAATTACAAACTTGAGGAAACATGGGTGTTACAATATCCTCCCCCTTTAAAGGAACATTACCCTCGGTGTTCTTTCTCAGTACACTTGCCATGCCATTATACTTCACTTGCTCAACATCATCCTCCTTTCCTTCATATTCTGGTCCTTTCCCAAACTCTTTGCATTTGCACATTCCTACAACAATTTCAACAATAAACATGTCAATTCATAATTTAATGTATAAACATTTCATTTTTGTTCAAAATCAAGAGGAAATATTCACAAAACAATACAATATGTATTCGTGTAGTTCAGGTATCTGCATCCATATGGTTGTCATGTTTTCTTCGCTCACTATTTTTTCTTGACATACTCATTGTGTGCATGATCCTAATCAACATTCTACGAGAGTCATCGAAGTCACCTATTCCTTGCAGTCACTCACCCTCCAGGACCACACTCAGGTATCCCCTTCTCTGCTATGCATTCCCTCGGGTGATCCATATTTCCTTCCCAATTGTTTCTCATAAGAGAAGAGTTCCATAGACTCGATCAAGTCTTACAACCGAAGCGTCCCTCTGAATTGGTTTTCCAAGTCATCCCTCCATCATATGTTACTACAACAAAACATCTTCGGTGGTGATCATGGCTTATCACAAGGTTCTCATGTCACAACAATACCATTTTTTCCCCATGCTTTCCAACATGACAACCATCATATGTCCTCCATAGACAAGTATTTCATCTCACATGTATCACATTTATAAAAAAAATTGTGAGATGTTATCATCAATTCCAATCAAATTTATTCCAAAATTTTCACCCACTAATTTCAAATTTCACATTTTGTTTTTCATATCTATCCCACATAGGGGTTAGATTCACAAGTATGTGATTTTCCTTCTCATAATAGTTTGGGTCTTTTATAACTAGCAGGAACTGGTCCCCCTTATGCACTTATTTTTCTACCATAGCCAAGACCCTTCTTCCCGCAATTATATCTTCACATAGCCAAAAAAATTGTTAGTTCTCATGCACATTATATTTTCAAAACTGTGGTTCCCAAATAATTTCTAAATTGTTCATACTAAAAATGGTATCATATTTAGTCTCTCAGTGATATAAAAGAAATATCATTCCTCACTCATGCATCATGTTATCCTAACAAGATTTTTTTCTTCAAATGAAGTTCAAATATTAAATTAATTTTAATCAAAGTGCTAATTCTCCATGGCTAGCCTCCCACAGAATTCAACTTTCCATTGAATTCAGATCACCATACTCTATGTCAAGAACTTTTTCCATCATTTTTTGGGACTCAACCAACCTATCACCACATGGCGACTTTATCCATATTCCCATTTACAACAATACTGTGTTTCCTTCTGCAAGATCATCATAGCCTCATAAAATTGAATTTTCACTCAAATGAATTTATGCACTCTTTCTTTGTTAACAATCAGGGTGCCAAAGTCCATGGCCACTAAGATTTTCCTCTCTTTAATATTTATCGGTGTATGAATTTTCGTGCAAGGGTTTTAGTTATCCTTAGTTGATAGAGGTTTTATCCTCCATCCTTCAGGATATTTTCTTTCCTGAATCATACCCTGCTTGGGTATCGATGGCATAAAATAGACACTCAATAACATTTACATCCTAATAAAATATTTTAGAAGGAAATTCTTACCCAATCCATCCATATCTCATGCCACATAGGCATGAACACTTTTATACCTGTTCAGGTTTCCATCACCTTTTCTAATATTATCTCATCGATGGTCCTCTTATGGGAACTCCCAAGGTTCCTCCATTAATATATTCTGAACAACCTTATTTCATTTAACCTCTACTTGAAGATACCCATCTTTAAGAGTTGTCCTTTCCTCAACAGTTTCAATATTTTCCTAGACATAGAAGGTATAATCACATTCACAATCATATATCAGTTGTCATACTTAATTAAAATGCATGTTCTTAAGCATTTAAATCAACAAACGATTTCATATATTTCCTAGAATATCACTCCATTACGTTATTATCAACATTTTTCTAAGTGAAAACATAATCAATATTTCAATTATCTTGATAACCTTGCAACCATCAACATTCTCATGCCAAAAATAATTACATGCATGATGCATAACATATCAATTTATCATACCATAGAAAAATAATAAATGATAAGAAAGGAGTCAAGGGACTCTTCCCTTGTCCAACTCCTTCTACACATCCCAAAACATTCCGCCCATATGAATTATTTCCAAGACCTTGTTGCCTTCATAGAACATGGGTTAAAAAGGCTCATTATTTAACATATTAATTAATTTGTCTTTCTTTTACCACTTGTACTTATTTAAACAAATGTTATTTTTAAAGCATAAAACTTTGTCTCATTATTTAGAGTTGTATAGTGAGAAAAGTATTAATCCCTTTATCCACTTCTTCTTCTATAATTTATCTCTCCTATGATATTATTGCTCTCTTCCTTGAGCATCCCTAGTCAATTTCATATTGACCTTTCCCTGGGTTAATTAGTGTGCTACAACATGATGCAGGACCATCTCTCCACAACAACCAGCTAGCCACATCAACATGCATGCATTCAAGGATGAAGAGAGGTGCAACCTTCATCTTCATCTTTGAATTTGAATGTAATTAATGTTGTAGGATATTGAGCCATGGATCCATGCCTTTGTGCAGGCATTAGAGTAGGTAGGCATTTAATGTTTGTAAGGCTGAGATCTAGATTTAGATAGTGGATTAGACAGCCCATTCAATGTAATTGAATAGGGTAGGTAGATTGGAGGGAGGTTCTCTAAGAACCCCCTCATGTAAAAGATCAATTTCGATCTCATTTTCAGAGGAGTTAGTAGAATGAGAAGAGGGTCTGTGAGTAGAGAGAAGAAGAGAAGGAGCCAAGACCTTATTACAGGCCGTGCTCAGGAACACCTTGTACAATAGGCATTTGCCATTTAATATATAAACAACAATTTTTCCTGCACACTTTTGTGTTGAATGAATGCATGTGAGTGTTCTTTATATGCTGTGAATGTATGTTATGTTTATGCATTTGCAGGGGTTGTTTTGGATTCAAGCTTGAGAGGTCTTTGAGGCTTCACACTAGGAGGGTGTGACAGAATGCTGCGGGTTCTGATAGCCGTGCACAGAGGGTGCATTTCTGAACTTTGCGGAGTCAGACAGAGGCATGCCAGGTGGGCACAAAAATTGAAATCAACAACTTGGAAGAAAGACCTGTGAGGTTGTTGAATACCTCAGGAGGCAAGGCTGTGTAGGGAGAACACAGTTGCATACAGAAGATCTGAGGAGTTCTGTGAAGCTCTTTCAGGTGGGCATTGAGCAGGTGAAAAGAGTGCACATAAGAACTCCATTATGAGTTATATATAACTCTACCAGGAGGGCATTGAGACAGTGTGCAGATAGGCACAAGAAGAGAACTCGGTTGAGTTTTGTATTTTGGAGGAATAATCCACTGAGGGATCTTAGCAGGGTTGCTGAACACCCTCCATATTCAGTAAGAGGTTTCTTGAGTGAAGGACAGTCAGGAGGGCATCCAAATTCTCCATCTAAGGGAGAAAGAAGAAGGATTTATTTACTTAGGGGTCTGAGTATTTGGAGAATCTCAGAAGACATAAAACTTTAGTGCGTGAAGACTCTGCAGGAGTGCAGACATTAGAATCCTTTAAGGATTTGAGAGAGAAGAAGATCAGGAGGAACAACGTCATTGAGAGAGCAGGTGAGGACTCAGATTCGTGTAGCTCATAGAGGAAAGGCAAGGGTCGAGGCCTTTAGTCTTAGAGAATTCTTCCAAGCATCGGAAGAAAGCACCAAATATTGGGAGGAGCACAACTACTGTCGGATCTGTCGAAAGGATTTGTACCATTGAGAGTTTCACCTCCAAGGAGTAGCAGGAGGAGTGCACAAGGAGGATGGATCTATACCCTCAGATCTTGACCCAAATACCCTTCATTCGTCATATCTGACCGGAGTTGCGAGGGAGTTAAGCCTTCGTGAACAGAGAGAAGAAAGTCCCGAAATAGTTGCCATCGGGATTTCAGAAATCGGGATATCAAAAGTCTCGATGACAGGGGATGCGGAATCTCCATGGTGAAAACCCTGAAATAGATTGAGTCGTCCATTGGTTGGGACACGTAGTGGAGATCGCGAGCCATTGACATTCTAGGAATTGGAACTTTAGAAGTTTCGAGGGTAAAGACCCATAGGCATTTTGGTGTTTCAAATCCCGAAATCGCGAAGTCAGCAGGACCGTCCATTTTGAGGGGACACGTGCCAACAATCGAGGCCTTCGAGAAAATCCCTAAAGGGGAGAGTTCATTGGCATTTCGAGATTCGGCGTTTCACAAATCTTGAAGACAAGAAGAATGTGCATTTTTGAACCGTGAAGTCTGAAACCCCAACAAGGTAGAAAGCTTCGCTGTGGGGCCAGCTGATGTCATATCAGAAAATTGAGATTCAGAGGATCGGGAATTTTGAGAACAAATGAGTTTCGACACTTGAAAGCCCGAAACCCTGAAAGGGACTGTGGTCATATAGAGGAAGGTCGTGTGGGCCAAGACTTAGCCCTTAGGGCTAGTCACCGAAAAAGGTGTTTCAAAATTTTGGAGATTCGGCATTCGGGGAACCATTGTCATTGGGAATTAGGAGATCCTGAAGGCAGAAATCACATTTCTTGTGGGAAATTGTTCGCGGTTGCATTCGGTCCATGAAGGAAAAGGAAGGACCTGTGGATCAGGTTTTTAATAGAGATCCTAGTGAGGAATCAAAGAGTTACTTCGGCTCAAAGGGGAATTTGAATGATCCTTAAGACTAGGAGGTCAGGCGCGGGACCTATTGAGGTAGGTGCCTAGGTGAACTCGGTGCCACCAAGTGGTATCAGAGCCTGATTCTTGCTTGTACATTTCAGGCAAGGGAAGCTAGAGAAGGAGAGCACTCTGATACACACACCAAGTGGTATTAGAGTGAGAACTCTATTTGTATATTTCAAGTAGAGGGAGAAGACAAAAGAAGATAGGGTTGTTGGAGACTTTGTGATGGTTGTTTGCAGGTAGACAACAATCAAGAAGAGAGTCAGGAGGACTGTAGGAGAAGTTGAGACACTCGGGGTGCAAGGGTGAGCAGCAGATTTTCCAGGAGGGAAGACAGAGACAACAACATGGCTACTGAAGGCCATAGGTATGCTGGAAGGAAAATCCTAGAGCTGATGAGCATAGCCGAAAGGGTGAAATAAATTGCTGACATCAGGGAAAGAGTGGAAGAGCTTAAACTACGGATGCAGCAGAATACCAGGTCAAGATGGGTATATGAATGGCCCATGAGGAAGCTGAAGGTAAAATGGCCAGTCAAGGAGTTGATGGTCATAAGACAGTAAAGGCTATTAAAAGGATGGTTGAGGCATGCTGAAAACCTCGACGGACTTGAGGAAATGGTTCAGATATGTGAACCAGAGACTGGGAGAATTCTGGGTGAAGAGAATGAAATGGGATCAGCTCGAGATATCAAGAACTACCAGGAGGGTAGAGAGGAAATTCCAAATTTTCAGGTGGGCAAGGAGTTGAGATCAGCTGAAGATCTCACGGACTGTCAGGAGGACAGCCAAGGAATTTCACATTGCCAGCTGGGCAATGAAATGAGGTCGCTACAAGATCTCAGAGACTGCCAGGAGGGCAGTGGAAGACTCTCAAATTGCCAGGAGGGCAGAGATAAGAATATGAGACTGTCTGAAAGACTCATGGACTCAGAGGTGAGTTCAATTCAGCAAGGGGTGTTGATGAAGATGGGATCGGTTGATCTCATAGAATGCCAAAAGGGCAGTAGGAAAATCCCATATTGCCAGGTGGGTAGGGATGAAAAGATGAGACTATCTGAGAGTCTCATAAACTCAGAGGTGAGTTTGGATCAGCAGGTGCAGCTGACAAAAGAGGAAGATCGGAAAAATCTTCTGAT
This sequence comes from Picea mariana, assembly GCA_032191745.1. Lineage (NCBI taxonomy): Eukaryota > Viridiplantae > Streptophyta > Pinopsida > Pinales > Pinaceae > Picea > Picea mariana. Next base: position 4,367 of record JASDQU010211293.1, on the reverse strand, counting down.
GATTGGGGGAATCGAAATATTCCTACCATTTGCCCGAGAGGAGGCAAAAATCTCCATTGTGGTTGATAAGGCAACAACAATAGAAGAAGGACAACTAGCTAAGATTGTCAAAGAAGAATTGGAGCAGACTTTGGAAGCTACCCAAGAAGAAGAGGAAGAGGATGAGGAGCAATTTGAGGAATGGCTCCATATTTTCAGCCAGGAGACTGAAAAGACTGCAACCTAGGAGTTTGCAACATCAAAAGAAGAAGCAACAGACAACATTAGTTTGGATGATTTGTATGAACATATTGAATCCCTAGAGAGAAGGGTGAAGGTGCAGAGTGTGCACATCCAACAAGTGAGGTTGGAAGCAGATGAAGAAGAGGGCATGGGAGATCACAGTGATCTGCCCATTTGCAGAAAATTTTTGTAGCTGGGGAGACTTCATGAACAAGGCCAACTAATTCAACAGCTGGATGAGGTGATAGAAGACATCAGAAGGTTGATGGTAGAGTCAGCAGAGACTACCAGCAAGGAGAAGTTGGGCAGAAAGGCAGCAGTAGTGTAGTAGCAGAAGCAGCAGGGAGATGGAGCGGATGAACAACTCCAGAGGATGATTTGGGATCTAGGAGGATTTCCACAACTGAGATGGGAAGATCATGAGCAGGAGCTCATGAATTTTGCAGCTGAGGAGTATGATGTAGGAGCATCTCTCCACGTTAGCCAACCAACCACGTCAGCGTGCATGCATTCAAGGATGAAGAGAGGCGCAACCTTCATCTTCATCTTTGAGTTTGAATGTAATTAATGTTGTAGGCTGTTGAGCCATGGAGCCATGCCTTTGTGCAGGCATTAGAGTAGGTATGCCTTTAATGATTGTAAGGCTGAGATCTAGATCCAGATGGTGGACTAGACAACCCATTCAATGTAATTGAATAGGGTAGGTAGATTGGAGGGAAGCGCTCTAAGATCCCCCTCATGTAAAAGATCAATTTCGATCTCATTTTGAAAGGATTTAGTAGAATGAGAAGAGGGTCTGTGAGTAGAGAGCAGAAGAGAAGGAGCCGAGACCTTGTTACAAGCTGTGCTCAGGAACACCTTGAACAAACATGCATTTGCCATTTAATATATAAACAACAGTTTTTCCTGCACACTTTTATGTTGAATGAATGCCTGCAAGTGTTCTTTATATGTTGTGAATGTATGCTATGTTTATGCATTTGCAAGGGTTGTTTTGGATTCAATCTTGAGAGGTCTCTGAGAATTCACACCAGGAGGGTGTGACCGAATGCTACGGATTCTGATAGCCATGCACAGAGGGTGCATTTCTGAACTCTGTGGAGTCAGACAGAGGTGTGCCAGGTGGGCACAGAAGATGAAATCAACAACTTGAAAGAAAGACCTATGAGGTTTCTGAATACCTTAGGAGGAAAGGTTGTGTAGGGAGAACAAAATTGCATACAGAAGCTCTGAGGAGTTCTGTGAAGCTCTGCCAGGTGGGCATTGAGTAGGTGCAAAGAGTGCACAGAAGAACTCCATTATGAGTTCTGTATAACTTTGACAGGAGGGAATTGAGACAGTGTGAAGACATGCACAAGAAGAGAACTCGGTCGAGTTCTGTATTTTGGAGGAAGAATCCACTGAGGGATATTAGAAGGGCTGCTAAACACCTTGCATATTTAGCAAGAGGTTGCTTGAGTGAAGGATAGTCAGGAGGGCATCCAAATTCTCCATCTAAGGGAGAAAGAAGAAGGATTTATTTCCTTAGGGGTCTGAGTATTTGGAGAAGCTCAAAAGAGATAACACTTTAGTGCACGAAGACTCTGTAGGAGTGTAGACATCAGAATCCTTTGAGGATTCAAGAGAGAAGAATCTCAGGAGGAACACCATCATTGAGAGCGCAGGCGAGGACTCAGATTCATGGAGCTCACAGAGGAAAGGCAAGGGTCGAGGCCTTTAGTCTTAGAGAAATCTTCCAAGCATCGGAAGAAAGTGCCAAAGGTCGAGAGGATCACAGCTACCATCGAATCTGCTGAAAGGATCTCGACCATTGAGAGTTTCACGTCTAGGGAGCAGTAGGAGGAGCACACAAGGAGGATGGATCTATACCATCAGATCTTGACCCAATTACCCATCAATCGTCGGATCTGACCGGAGTTGCGAGGAAGTTAAGCCTTCATGAACAGGGAGAAGAAAGTCCCGAAAGAGTTTCCATCGAGATTTCAGAAATTGGGATATCGAAAGTCTCGATGACAGGGGATCAAGAATCTCCACGGTGAAAACCCTGAAACAGATCGAGCCATCCATTGGTTGGGACATGTGGCAGAGATCAGGAGCCATCGACACTTCAGGAATCAAAACTTTGGAAGTTCGGAGGGTAAAGACCCATAGGCATTTCGGTGTTTGAAAGCCCGAAACCGCGAAGTCAGTAGGACCGTCCATTTTGAGGGGACATGTGGCAACAATCGAGGCCTTCGAGAAAATCCTGAAAGGGGAGAGTTCATCGGCATTTCGGGATTCAGTGTTTCACGAATCCTGAAGACAAGAAGAACGTGCATTTTTGAACCGCGAAGTTTGAAACCCCAACAAAGTAGAAAGCTTCTTTGTGGGGCCAACTGACATCATATTGGAAAATCAGGATTCAGAGGATCAGGAATCCTGAGGACAAATGCATTTCGGCATTTGAAGCCTGAAACCCTGAAAGGGACTGCGGTCATATAGGGGAAGGTCATGTGGGCCAAGACTTAGCCCTTAGGGCTAGTCGCCGGAAAAGGTGTATTGGCATTTTGGAGATTCATCATTTGGGGAATCGTTGCCATCGGGAATTAGGAAATCCCGAAGGCCAAAATCACATTTCTTGTGGGAAATTGTTCACGGTTGCATTCGGGTCGTGAAGGAAAAGGAAGGACCTATGGATCAGTTTTTTAATAGAGATCCTAGTGAGGAATCGAAGAGTTTCTTCGGCTCAAAGGGGAATTTGAATGATCCTTAAGACTGGGAGGTTAGGCACGAGATCTGCTGAGGTAGGTACCTGGGTTATCTTGGTGCCACCACAACAGAAAGATTTTGGTTCAAAAGTCAATCATGAACCAGTGAATTTTGCACCTTTACCAAATTATATTGGTCAATGTTAATTTGTATATATATCACTTATTCATTATATTTAAAATGTAATCCAAGATCCTTATATAAACAAGCCTTGCATCTCACTGCTTATATCTCAACAATCCTTAAGGTTATGATTATGTTCTCCTGATAGAATATTTACACAGTTCCTCCACATGAACTTCTTCAACATGAAACCCTCTTTTTTCATATCCCATACTATCTAAAATGACCTCAAACTTGATTCAACCCCATCTTTATCATTTCATATTTCCACCCGATATTCCATAAGCAATATAAGCATGTGTTCAAATCATGAATTCAGATTATACACTCATACATGCACAATAATCTATTGTGTTTTCATTCACAACTATGCACTTAATCGAATGCATCATCATATTGTGTGTGTCCACCATTGATACACTTTACAGTTTCACTTGCATATATTCTTATATCATTTCACTCATGATTTTTCACAATCATTTACATAGAATTTTCAAAGGTATAATCATATTCCCTTCTATGATGACAACAAATATTTTTTTCTCATTTCTCTCTCAAATTTTATATTGACTCTTTCTGGGGAAGGGTGTACACCCTCCTCAAGTTACTATTCCATTCAGATAATCATCCCCTTCCAATATAGGGTCAACCATGCATTCATGGAATTAATCATATCTGGAAAGTACAAGTATTACCTCACATCTCATGTATTCAGGCAGTCTTATCATGCATTTTAAGCATGTGTTCATGTACATATCATGCATGTGCATTACTTGCACGTTTTTATACTATTCATTCATTTTGATTTGATCTTATTATTAGTTTTCATGATATATTAAATACCTTTAAATGGTAGGTCTCACATCAATAATCATAATCATGCTACCCTCTATATATGATAATACCCAACCAGGATCACTCTTTCCTTTTTTTCTACAAAAGTATTCCAATTCAAAAGTACAAATTAGGTAATTTCAACATTACCCAAAGCTATAAAATATCCAAGTCCAACTTCTTTTCATGTTTCAACCATTCTTTGTTAATAGACCCTTATGAGGGAAAGGCTTTTTCTTGATTCCCTTTTCACTGCTATATGAGCCTACTCATGTTGGAAGATTGGTTGTTGTCATTGATGTCAACCCTAGTCATGGGTTTTGGACCAGAAGATTGATGAAGTTATTTGGACATGAAGAAAAATGAAAATGAAGATACAACACCCATGGATGGATAGTATACATCATTCTCTTTCCGGTGGTATGTGGCACGTCACGTGG
>JASDQU010211292.1:0-14933 GCA_032191745.1 Picea mariana | reverse complement strand
AAGGATAATAAATTATCACCAAAGTACTATGGCCCTTATAAGGTGTTGTAAAAGATTGGTACTATGGCATACAAATTGGAGTTGCCTGCATCTTCACGAGTACACCCAGTTTTCCATGTTTCATGCTTAAAGAAGGTTATAGGCGACAAGATCCCAGTTCAAACTATATTTCTAGAACTTGACGAGGAAGGAAAAATGATATTGGAGCCTGAAGCCATCACTGACACAAGAGTTTTCCAGCTGAGGAATTGATCCATTTCAGAGTATCTCATTAAATGGAGGCTGAATATTCCACTTGGGAAGATGAATCTTTTATACAGAAGCATCCAGATTTACTCAAGCATTGCAGACAACACTTGTCTCAAGGGGAGGGGCATATTAATCCCTAATATTGGCTCATTACCCCTTAATTGGGGCATATTACAATGTTATTTTATTTATGTTGGCTTTATTCCATTAGTTGTAATTATACCTCCTAGTCTCCTATATATACCAAGGAGACATTTTAATTTGGAATCATCTTGGAATTGTACATTTATGTGGGCATAAAGAGGTTGCCCTCTCGAAGAGGCTTATTATCTGAATTTCTCTCTTTTTCAAGGCATTGAGTACTTATTCTGAGGTTTTTCTATGCTATATTGATATTTGGTTCTTAACACATAGTTTACTATAAACCGATGTAAAAAGTTGGATTTCCCCTGTAAACCTTGAAGTTTTCAAATAGTGCGCGGGGGAGGCAATCAAATTATTTCGTCAACCTTTAATGGATCTACCATGATCCTGATCTCATAAACTAGAAATCCCAAAAGACGACCAGACCTAACGCAAAAGATGCACTTATGAGGGTTCAATCGTATTCTATAATGATGACATCTTTCAAAAACTAGTCGAAGGTGCTTTGAGTGATCCACTCTCTTACGAGAGTGAGCAGCAAGATCATCAAGATAAGCTTCAACTATATGATTAAGATCGTAGAATGTAAAGGTCATAGCACGTTGGAAGGTTGCTTGGGCATTTTTAAGGCCGAAAGGCATCTTTCGGTATGTGAAAGTACCCCAAGGACAAATAAATGACATATTGTGTTGATCCTCGGGTTTAATTTGAATTTGGTTATACCCTGAAAATCCATCCATGAAAGAAAACACTTCTCTTCTCATACACTCGTCGAGAATCTGATCGATAAAAGGTGTCAGGAAGTTGTCTTTAGGACATGCTTTGTTCATGTCATGAAATTCTATGCATACATGGATGGTTCTTTGCTTCTTATTCACATGAATAAGATTGGATACCCATTCGGTTAAAGGAACCAGGTAGATAAAGCTAACATTAAGTAGTTTTTCTACCTCTGCCTTGATAGCAAGGGCCTTCTAGGGATTGGAAGCTCTAAGACATTGTCGAACAAGCTTAGCATCCAGATAATTTATAGTCTCATGCTCAACAATTCGAGGGTCGATTCTTGGCATTTCTTCATATGAACAAGCAAATACATCTTGGAATTCCTTGAAGAGTTCGATGTAGATCAAGATTTATTTTGGTGAACAATCCACACCGATATGTACATTTTCAATCTTTCCAGGGGTACGAGAGATATCTATCATGATGGTAGGAGAGATACTCACGATATTTCCTTCGGTATAAATGTCATGAATATCAAGTGGAACTACGACGTGACCGACTATCTCACTCAAAGTAGATCGAAAGTCGTGTTGTTCGATTCTAGCAAGCTTTGGGAGAAAATAAAAGCGATGGTGCATATCATCCCAAGGTTTGTCAGAACCATTCATGGCTTCGATGATGGATTTGTCTGAGGGAAAAGTCTCATCAAGGCAGTCATGTGACCAAGACAACAAAGTGGCCCACACAGGCTTACGAACAAGATCCTCCTCGTTTGTCAGTGAGGTAATAGGATCGGGATCAACGAAAGAGTCAAGAACAACTTGATACATGATCTCTGCTACCGATAATGGCATGGCCATTCTAGCATGCGACTGACCTTCTCAAGATGAAGTCGGGGAAGGCAGGGTCCAAGGATCGTTAAAATAGGAAGTGCGAAAAGGAACAGACCTCTTTGACGAAACTAGCCTATTGGACATGGCATAAACATGGTGAATCGGTGCCATGAAGTCGAAGGTACCCATAAGGGATGAATACATTCTGACACCGATATTCTCAGTTGTCGGCTGAGAATTGTCAACCACGAGGATCGACGGTCCAACAGATGCATTGGGGCTAGCATACGCAAAGGATAGCTGGTCGATCATCACAATATTCCCATCATGAGTAAAACAAAGAGTACGGAAGATGGACGATACGACGATAGTCATAACACAAGTCCAATTGCGTCCTAGTAACAAGTTATAATCGAGGGGCACATCAAGCACCTCGACATCCACCTCTACCGTCTTCCCACCTAACTAGATCGGAAATGCAGGAAGAATACCGTGAGGGAAGAAGGAGCGACTGTCAAAAGAATTCAACATGGTCGGCGATTGAGAAAGAGTCGGAGAGATGAGAGCTTTCCAATAGATCAGAGACATCACATACATGGCAACACCTTCATCAACAACCGCATGTTTGATGGTATACTTTGAGTACCCCACGTGGATTTGGAATGCCACATGGTAAGGCAAGTGAGGCTTCACATCTGTGATGTCAAACTTGATAAATTTTGATCCACTAGGGTCTAGAGCTCCTAACGCAGATAGCAAGGAATTCCTCTGTGAAGGACATATCTCGAGTACCTCTAGATTCGACATCGCACAAGGGGTTTGACCTAGGTCCTCAACAATAGAGTAATTCTAGGTGACTCTAGCATTTGGATTGTGGGTAGAGCACTTGAGTACTCCTTTCGGAATCTGAGGTGGTGGCTTTGGTTTTTCGATCTGAAAAGGTGTCTCTGGAGGAGGAGGAGGAGATTCTAGACCAGGTATATCTTGTGAGGAACTATAATCGCGAGACCGGGTGGCTACATTAACTTGAGAATTGACAATATTGATACACAAATATTCACCGTCTTGTGACGATGGGTTTTGATTCCCACCAACCACATTTCCAGCATTTGAGGAGCTCGATGCCATGTGCTAGTTATGTGGGAAAGGATTCATCAGCACGATGGGTGACAGAGATAAGAGCCTCGCAACTTCTGTAAGTTTGGGGCATAAATGAGTAAGATGATCGTCTATACAAATATTACATGGGAATTTAACCTTACACCTTTCTTTCTTTCCCTCACAAGTATTATTATTCGTCTTCTCATCATTACCATTGTCCTTGGGTTTATTATTATTTTTCTCATCCTTACAATTATTATTATGTCCTTTCTTCTTATTCCCGCCTGGTTTTTGGTTACCATTTGGGTCGATCGACGATTGCACAAAATGTACATCCACCGACTGAGTGGGATTGGAAGACACAGGTGAAGTTGGCCCTCCTACAGACTGTTTTAGAGACAACTCTTTCAAATGTCTTGTCACCGCGTCTACGGATTTCACATTGGCAGAACCTACAATGCCATCGACATGAGGTCTGGGCTTTTGTCTAGGGTCATAGGTTGACCTCAGTGCATCTGGAAGAATGTGGTATAACATACCATACTGATCCTATATAAGATCTAACTGTTGGGATTTGAATATTGCTTCTTCCTCAGATGTAGCAACATCCTTCGAGATAGGAGGCTGCAAAGACTTAAGGAACCATTCTAAAAGAAAGGTTAGGGGTATGTAGGTATTAATCAACCTCTTTCATTTACACCACTCCTGGATGTGATCTGAGGAATGAGTGGTTGTGTCCTGGCGTAAAGTCAACAGAAGTTCTAGGCCAACATCGTAACAAACCGACAATTGGAACTAGTTAAGGAAGACTAGCACCATCTAACTAAAGGTCCCATATGCCCCCCTAGGTATCTCGATATACCATTTCACATCAACCCCAATGAGGGTGCATTGAAATAATCTTAACCGAATGGAATCGTCATTAAGAGAATTCGAAGAGCACCATAGGTGAAAGGTGGTAACGTGATCACCAAGATCCTCGCCATTCTTACCTTCAAATTTTGGAATGTCTGAAGGAAGCTTGGTGGGGATAGGGGGACATGCAGGATCATAACACACATGGTCATTCATCAAATTAGACAAGTCTGGCAGATTAAGCATGGCCATAAAAGGGAGATGGGGTTGCGACATCTGGCCCCAAGCTCCCTGGAAAGATTGCGTTTGGGGAACTGCAGCCCATCCAAGGTTTTGGTAAGTACCATAGCCCTATCCCAAATTGTAAGACCCTCCTCCAGGATGATTCATAAGAGGTTGTTTGGGAATCATTCCAGTAGGAATGTTTTGATGGGGGTTATAAAAGTTTCCCCCAACCGGAGTGGCTCCAGGTTGGGGGTTTCCCAAGGTGTGAAACTGACCTCTTCCAGGTGTGAATCCATAGAATAGAGGTGGATTCTTCATGCCAAACATGTTGGTCAGAATTGACACTAAGGAGGTGAGGGTATAGGAAAGAACCTTAGCTTAAGCTCATCCGCCAGGTTGGTTGCTCCACCCAGAAGCAAGAGGATTAGACCCGAGGTTAAAAGAGGGAATGCATCCCATAGTAGGATTCATTTGAGGAATATGAGATCCACCATGGAGTATAAGGAGGAGTGGTGCCCCCAAGTCCAATGCTAGCATTAGGGTCAACAACTGGGATGGAGTTTGAAAACTGTGAAGTAAAATTCAACATACCATAGGAAAAAGGACTAGAGGCCATAGGGATGGACTAAACATTATAGCTCAGTGAGTGACCAAGAGACCCAAATGGGTTCGAGGAAATAGGTTGATTATTCACTATAGGATGAGCAACATTGATGATATGTGCCTTCAACACTACAACCATTGTGGTTGCAGGAGTCGAAGGGGTGCCATTAACTATAGTAGGTGTCAGAGTCGAAGGGCTCCTAGTATTCTGACGACTCAGCTCAGTACTCATCCTTGTAGAATCACAAGTATGAAAAGTGGAGGTGTGTGTACCACGTCTAATAACTCTACGCCTTTTAGAAGGCAAAGACTTGAAATCCGGTGGTAACTGTAACAAGCAGCGAGACCGGCGGGGATGTTGGTCCAACTCCATGATGACTTAAGACTCAAGATACAAAAAAAAAATCCTAAGGCCAACTAGTAATCAAAGAGCACACCAAAAATAATCAAACGACCAATATGCACACAAAAGGGGTAAAGTGGTTGAAAGGGGCCTCCGTCCCTAAAGAAGGTATGTCTCTCCCAAGAGGGGCCTGAGACTCCCTGCTAAAGATCAGAAGTAACATAATCATTTATAAGGGATTTCGTGGGATTAACAACCAGTCGGTCAGATCCCCTCGGAGAGGTAATCCTCCATAAAGGCTATGTGTTGTCCGACCCTTATCTGACCTAGGGTACCTGCAGAATAACCCATGCAAGTAACCTATGTGGAACCTAAGTCAAGCAACTAAGAAACCATCGTATAATCGATGCACATGCGAGCAATCGTAAGTCAGGTCCACCATATGGGAAGGGCAACAAATTATGAAACCTTGAAAGTACCACCTCTCACTGAGGTAATGGCACTAGCAAGATCCCCAGATATGAATAGAACCCCAAAAATATCTCTGACGCTAGGAAGTTATCGGGGGATATCCCTTCAACCGACCTTGCATGATCTCGTGATTAACTCTGGTGTAAGCAGAGCCTCCTGATATTACCGATTATACAATGGATTTATCCACTCCCTTAGTGAGACACATATGTTGATTTAATAGCCTTGGAGAAGTTTACTCACAAAATCCTATTCCAAGGCACTAAATCCTAAGCTAATTTGTGCACCCTAGAAAATAAAATCGTTACTAATCAATTTTAAATTATAGCGTTAATTTTAATGGCTGTGATTACTCAAAAGGTACGGTAGTGAAACTCATGATGTTATCACTCACCAAGTAAAGTAAATATGAATACAATGTAAAGTCCTAACTTCAATTTTCAATGAAATGCTTCTTAAAACAATGCAATTTTCAATTTCAACTCTGCAATTCTAAATAAAAATGCAATCTTTCTTTACATGCACTAAGCTAAATGACAAAGACTCCAAAGATCAAAATGCCAATCAATGTAAAATGACTAATATTTTTTTATTTTCAATATAAGAAAAAATGAAAATGCATGGGCTGAACAACAACTTGATATATAAAGACTCTAGTGTGTATAGAAAGAGATAAATTAAGTAGGATATGAAGGAGAAAATCACCCAACCCAATGTACAAGGACAATCAAAATGAAAAGGTGATGAGAAAGACTCCGCCCAAAAATTCAACCAAGGATAGGTTTCCTGTCATCCCACATACACTTAGCAGTCACTACAGAGACCCAACAAGACTCAGCGATCATCAAAACCTACCAAACAACCACCAAACCCAACAAAAAATCAAAAGAGGTTAATGCACTCAAATTTTCAAGGAAACAACGCATATGTACATAGCTTGTAGAAGGACATCACGTGTATATACATGATTGTCAAGTAAAAACCCGCATATATGTTTCAAAAACACAGCTAGGCAAAGGAGAAGGCGGAAAGACTCAGACCCAGAGTGAACAGAGGCTGTCAAGCAATGATACGATAAGAAACCCAATATGAATGAGAGAAATCTAAGGAGAAAAACACTCCAAACCCCAAGAAAGAATATTCATTCCCCAATATGGTCGCCAATTCTGTTACGAGGAAAATCTCTTTATGGCTAGGGGAAAACCACAACAAATGAAAATGAATACATAAATCAACTCTATTCTCAAGTATGATATATAAACAAATATGCTAGCAAGACAAGATAAAAGGCCTACCTCGTCCAGACGTTTGATGAAGTCCACCGTTGAACACTTGACCCAAAGTAATATACCTGCAACTAGTCCTCAAAAACCAAGAAAAGAAAACAGATGGTGATAATATATGATGTTATCACATTCAATAGCATAATCCATTAATATACATAACAAATACACCCATGGAATAATAATTCAAATATTTGCAAGATATCAATTGGATGGGAAAATAGTATTTCTATTAATATATGATCAACATAAGTGAAAAAGTTACAGACTTCTATGTTAGCAGGATTCAGAACCGAGAAACTAAGTTCCTTCCAGTTGGGCCTCCACCACTTCAATCCTCCACCGAAGGAAAGCTCATAGAAGAGAGACAATGAAGTTCTCAATCAATAAGGCAAGAGCTTGGGGGATGAACACTGTGTTCAAACTTAAAGGACAAAGGGATGCATACTCAATGTGAAGTGAATAATTCCTCCAGAGTAACTTTGCTCTCAAAGTTGAATTCTTTCTCCTCCTTTCCATAGTTTAGAATTGGCCCATTTATAGCCTTCAAATGGAACTGAAGGGTCGATTCGAAAAGTTTCCAATATATGAAAAGCCAAGGACCATTGATCTCCTATCGTGACATGGAAACCCAACACCATTTTTCATTTTTGGGCACAAATCCCGATGTACACAGGCTGTAGTGGTGCTACCTGCATATACACATGTTGTATAGTAGGCAAGGCACGTATATGTGGAAAAAATGTATGTTTATCTCTAGGATTTTCAAAAAGGGATGAAAAGTTTGCATAGGGAAATGGAAAAAGGCCTTCTGTGCAAGATTTCATAGGGTGAGACAAATCTTTCTATAACAAGCATCACCTACAAGTAAGTGAAGTCTCCCCCGAGGAATCTAGAGGGGATGCAGGAACCAAGTTTCTGTAGTGGTGAGGGGAAGTGAGGCATTCAACATGACCATACTATGCATTATCCATTTATCTAAAGTGTGCACAGTTTCCATTACTTAACAGTTAACTATCATGCAACATACCTTGTGCATGACATTACTCCACTTGAAATTCATTCATTCATCATTATCTTAATTGCACAGGATCATAATAACATTTATCAATGACTTATCTAGAACACTAAGCATTCATCATCATCGTGCAGTAGTCACAAAACAGTAAATAGATCTATGCTAACCATCCATCACATGCGTAAAAAACACAACACACATAAGAAACACATCAAGACACAAGGTTTTAACGTGGTTCACCCCAACTCAGCTACGTCCACAACGGTTATATTCTTATATTATTCATTTGCAATATCCTTACAACTGCACACTATTCTTACAAAAAGGTACATAAGTTAACATTACCCAAACCTTCCTAGTTGTTCTGCGATAGTGCAAGCCTATCTCCCGAAAACTTCAGTCATAACCACTTAACTAAAAACTCGATCACAATCATTATTAACTCTCTTTGCTCTCTCTATCTACCCCAACCCTTTACATATTTATACATTAACATGGGGTGAAGTCCGTTACAAAATGGTTACAAAGTGGACATAATGTCCCAAAATTCTTAACTACTTTCCGCCTTTTGCACGTTGGCTCCCGAAATTTCTCCAACTACTTTGTGCATGCTGCTCCTTAGCCAAAATGTCATGCGATCCATTCCTGTGTGATTCCTAAGGCCAATCTCCTACAGCTACACATCTTTATTCAGTTGCATTCAAACTCCTATGCTTTCTACATACAACTTAACACATTCTCCTTCCATACTCTTGATGTTTTCTATGCTTTTAGTGGCCATCTTTTCACATTACTCCCTTTCCTCCAGGGGAGTGCTCAGTATATTTCGTGCCTCTAAATTGGTGATATTTTTTTGGAAGCCCTAAACGAATTTTCTCATCTTTGTCACATGTTACTCCAGAGGAGCATCTTCCTCCCTTAGGACTTATAGAATAATGTTATACACCCCCTCGACCACTTGTTTGACTCTCTCTACCTTTTGTGCTACCTCATCCCATTCTTGCTTGAGTTGATCGTATTCTTCTTGAAACATGTCCTTGTATACAATTGTTTTTGTTAGCTCCAACGATGTCAACACTGCACGCACTTGAAATTCCTCTGTCACACTCGATTGTAACCCATACAAAATTTCTATAGGCAACTGAGTAACCAATAAGTCAATATGACTTAGTGTCTTTTCTTGCTCCTTCAACTCTGCAGTGGGGAACTCCAAGGCCCCTATTGCTATATTCATTACTTGATGTTCTCTTGATTGTGAAACTAGTTGGGATATCATTGACTATGATTGTGTCATCTCTGTTGTATGTTCTTTATGTACTTGTTCTCCAATGTGAACTGATGCTAGTCTCGTTGTTTCCCCAGATTTTCACAGTGCGACAATCTGTTCTTGCATATTTGAATGTCTTTTCTCTTGTTGTTGTGCCACGCGCTAAAAGGATTCATCTATTGCTTCCTTAACTCAGTTTGTAATCCTTTCCAAGTCATCTTTAGTGAGGGATTGCACGGTTGTTTATTTTTTATATTTTCATTTATTTCACTGTGGGACTGTTGTTGTTGTATCTACTTATTTTCTCTTCTTTTCTGTGCTCGATACTTTCTCCTATGTTGTTCCTCCTGTGCCATTTCCCTTTTCCTGTGCTTCTCCTTCTTATTCATCATCATCTATGTCTTGTACTTCCATGTTTTGTTTCTTCGACTGCTCTATATTTTTCGTTGGGATATTCCAATCGTCATCCCAATATTCGATAATGTGTCCCATCTCTTCCTTAGTTAACATGTACCGTGTGGGCAACCATTCCTGATTTGGGTCCTTTTTTCTCTTACACATACATGTGATGGAGTCCTACCTTAAATCATGCAACTGGCTTGTATGCTTCGACCACCTGTGGTGGTATGCATGGTGTAATCTGAATGCTTGTCTGAATCGTTTCCTTGTATATATAAAAAAAAAACATTCTTATCTAACTGTCACACCTTGTGTGTAGTATGCCATAAGTTCTGATATCTTGTAGCTAGGCATGGCTTACCTTTTACTCCCAAAACTGCATATCATCCGGCTCCCTTCATGCTGATAATGAAATTAGAGTTAATAACCATGCATAGTGAAATTCAATCCCTTTTTCGTGTGCCTCTTCACAGTTGATCAAGAACTGGTTGAGAAAAAATGTTTCCCAGTTCATTTGCACACCCTCGACGCACTTCTCAGTTGTCACTATTATTTTCGCTGGTACTCGGTCCTTATGACACTTCCTTAACAATGTACAAGCTAATACTTGTGTCACAAACCTCATTGTAGGGTCACATATGCTTGCTACATATAAACTATGTTGTCCTCTAAATGTATGAAACTTCTCTGTCATGCTCTCTGATAGAGCCTTCTCATTCTTCTTGTATGAAAATATCAGTGAAGGGTCCTCCCCTTCCGATGGTAGTCCAGTAATGTGCACAATCAAGTATGTATCAATTGATACTAGACTGTCAATCCATAAGTAACCTCCATGCATGTAGCTCAATAACATCTTCACACATGCATTAATATTTGCGCTCCTCCCAAAGTTTGGTATGTCGAATAAGTTGCGAATGCTATATTTTTGCAACCATGTTGCCCATATCTCTTGATCTATCACAACCATATTTGTCTTTGTGTTGATGTAGATCTTCAAATACTTTCTCAGTGTTAGCTCCAAAAATTTCTTCTCTCCCGTAATATCATGGTCTCCATACTTTAAACTTGGGACCATGCCTAACATATCCTCTTCTATGATCACAGCAAGTGGGATTTCTGGCTCTACAAGCAGATACTTAGCATCTTTCGACAACTTGACTGGCTTCATTGTATCCTTCCTTGGTTGTATGTAATCGCTTGGAAAATTTCCCAGACTCGGCTTTGATGAGGATGCTCCTAGAGTTTATTCATATACCGATACTATCGATGGCTTACTATGCTTTCTTTGGTGCTGATGCAAGATGTCATTGTTTCCTTAGGTGGTGCCATCTTTCTATGAAACAGTATCCATGCGATGAAGACCTACAACCATGCAACACTTCTTGTCTCTGTAACTCCTCCTCGCTTGGATCTTTATTCAACTGTAATAGACAATAACCTTTCCTAGTCGACCCTTATCATGATTTTATAACCCCACAACAATTGTTAACTTACCTTTGTGCATAAACTTGTTGTCGAATACACTAGTGCTTTGAATTCAATATTCATCTTAACCCTGCATTAACTCTGAGTCCTCTGGTGTACCTTGGTCTCGAGTTTTCAGTGCATTACAATCTCCATGATACTTTCCATTTATTTCTACGCGTCTCCGTCATTTTGACATGATGCTTCCTCATAAATTATTTTTCTCGTCATGTTTCCTCTTTAATTCTCTTAACTGTCATATACACAATCTCTTCATTGTGTGATCGCCTCTCTGTGTGATCTCCTCTCTGCACAACTTAATTCCTCCATATGTGCATGATTCTGTCTACTTATTTATCTTTCGTGACATGTATTTTATTAGGTGGTTTACTTGCTAATATTAGTTCCTTGAACTCTTCAACTTTCTACTTCTTCCCTGAACCATTTTATTTTTTTACCCTTTTTTCATCTTTTTCTTCTTTTTTCTATTTACACTATAATACATATATAAGGTTACTGCACAGTCAACCTACTGCATGGAAGGACGACTGTTCCCGTATAGTTTCAACCGACTCCCAATAACTATTCCTTCCATGAATTCTCCATCCAACTGCTCCAACTAAACAACACTTTCTTTTGTCACATATCTGATCACATATGGGCCTAACCAGTGCGTCTTGAACTTTTCGGGGTGCTGCAAAAATTTGTTGTCATAGAGAAATACCAAGTCTCCCGTCTAGAATTTCTTCTGCTTGATGTGTCTGTCATGCCAAGATTTTTCATATGCCTTCTGGACTTGCTAATGGAACCCTGCGACAAATCCATCTTCCCCCAGTGCCATTAACTATTATAGTCTTTCTTCTACTATGCCACAATCTGTAATTTCTGTCATCGCAACAATGCGCAGACTCGGTACAATAAACTTTTCTACTGTGTTTCTTGCATGTTGTAACATACCCCAACCTCCCAAGTCGGGCCATGCCACCTAAAAAATTTATTACTGAGCTTTTGATAACCAAAATGTAACATACCCATCCATAGACCTGTTGAGCTATGGCACACAGAAAATCTTGCGGAACATCATACATATATAACTTAACAAACAATTGCATTCTGCTAATATATAGATTAATGTGGAAATAACAGAAAGCCTACACATACAACATATACATGCAATACTTATAAATATTAGAAATGTACAAATACACAACATGTAAATGAACATAGAAATGGTACTTATATTTTTGTATAAGACCACCAAATGCATGAAGACCTTCCACGAACCTCCTAGCCATAGACCACGTTTTTCATCACTCTTAGCAGTGGGTCACCCCCGAACTGGAACTAAACTCCACCCGGGTAAAGGGATTCCTAGGATAGGCTGAGACAATGGGATGATACATAGTCAATTAGGAAGGATTCCCTCCCAGGAGCCAACTTATACACACAACCTATAACCTCTCATTCCCCACATGCATGTCCCACCCCAAGAAGTGTGCCCCTTCTTTGCTCAATAGTCCTTCGGCTTCCCTAATTCCCTTCCAGGGTTTCAACAACAGGACATACAAGAATTCTCATAGCACTATAGTTGTTTTTGGGCTCCCTCCAGGAGAAATCACTTCCCCAACAACCTCTCTCACCTGGAGAGAGTCGATCACAAGCATGGAAACCTGCTTCTTCTTTTCCAACAAACTCTATCACCTGGAGATATTTTCTCACATGCCTGACAACCTGCCTCTTCATTCCACATGCCTGACAACCCGCCTCTTCACTCCCACTCTCTGATAACTAGCAACAAGTTTAGGTGAAAACAACCTTATCGTTCAACTAATGCACAGGTAAAAGCGACAACCATGGCCTTCAGGTTTGGAAATAGGTGTTTCGCATAACGTGCAAGTACACCACAAGATTAGGTAGGCACATGTGCACTGTGCCACCCAAGAGGATCATGGGTGTCAACTGATGATAAGAAAACACATGATATGGCTCCAGAATGCATGCAGGTTTCAAAGGTGTGTGCATTCTCAAAGGTAAATAATGGAGGTAATGGATTCTTGCGTGAATGCATGAGTGCATGGAAATCTTGACCAAAATGGAAGAGAACCCCCAAGAATGATGAGTTTTCCAAATATATATGCATGCCCAAAATTGAACACTTGTCTTCATGAAGCTACATGAGCTCCACTTATATTCCGCTCCCTTCCCACATGAACTTAGGATAACATAGGTTATGTCCAACCTTAGCTTTTAGGAAATAATAATATAATATTATTCCCTTAGAGATAATCCATCAAGCTTAGCCCTTTTTCCTATCCTCTTATCCCCTTCCCTTTCCCTACCTAGTGGAGCTTAGTCCCCCATTCTCTTTTATCGTGGTCGGTCTACACGTAGTGATGTATTTTATTAATGATATGAGTGTTTTCATATACAAAAATAGGCTCATTGGAATTTAGCATCTAAGCTCTCCAGCCTAATCATCACATAATCCTCCTAGCTTATAATCACTTGGCTCACCAGCCTACAAAACATATTTACATTCCCAATTACAACTGGGGATCGGTCTTGGGATATTACAATCCACTCCCTTTATTTTTGCATTGTCCTTAGTGCAACTTGTTTATACATGTACAATTCAAATTCTTCAAAAAGCTCCAAGCTTTAGCTATTGTAATATTGTTATCCATCTTGTGCTCTACTTTCCAACACCAATTTATGTATTCATACTGTAGCTGGAAGTCAATTACTATATTCCATAGAGTTTCTCTCAGAAATGATTCATCTCACTGTTCCATTTGACACACCCTCCTTATGGCAGCTACCATGCCATAAGCATCCTTGAGTTGCCTCTTCCTTGTTGCATTCACCCTTCTAGGCTCATTTATCCCTTCATTGCTACACAGTCCTTCAATGATCCATCTTTCCAAGGCTTTCACAGACAAGGAGAGCGCTAACCCATTACAAGAACCCCACCAAGGTTCTACAATTATAGGGCTTTATTGTCCTCAACAGTAGCTTTTCTTTCCCAACATTCCAACTTTAATCAATATTATCTCATCTGCATCACACACATGCAATTATCATGAGAGAACATAAAAGAATTAATTTATAACTCAAACTTATTTCATAAGTAATTCAACTTTTCCCCAAAATATGAAATTCTATTTCATAATTTTTCATTGTTGTTGCAATAATAAGATGCAGTCTTCCTTCTGGCTTTCAAAAAGCACCATGTTGAATACCATTTTTCTTACAATGCTTCTATCTTGCATTCAACCAACAAATTGTCAATATTTCATGTATAAATACATCATACTCTCATTGCAATATGTACAAAAACCTTATGAAGTGTTAGAATTTTCTATAACTAACAGTTCAATCACAACTACAAAACAATTTATTAGATAGAATGAATTATCATTCTATGAATACACCTGCTCATAATTAATATCAGTAATTTCATTACTTCTTTTTTCTGAACAAAAAATTTCATGTAGTCAATTCTCATGTGACTACTTGACTTGCAACTTTTCTAATGCAATGTCTAACAACTCCTAAAATGTTCTCAACTACATGAGTTAGAAACATTTCAGTCGTTAGTATAATTATTTCCATGCAATAATGTAAATGCTAACCTTGTATAATATCTACTGTGAACAGATATTCAGTAAAGGAACATAAAAGATACAATGAAAAATACAAACATTACATAGAGATTTTTCCCCTAGAAACCCAAACAGGGAAAACCAACATATTCTATATTATTCATCGTGTTACAATGTTTACAATACAAAATACATATAGAAGCCAGTGGCATCCAAAAACCTAACCCAATGACCTAGATTAGTCCAAAACCCTAATTCCTTAACCTGAAATAGAAAACCATCGACAAAGAAACCATGTGCAAAAAACCACCTAAATATAATGTGGTCCTGATGCATTTTTTTTTTCGAGGGCA
>JASDQU010211289.1:0-13215 GCA_032191745.1 Picea mariana | reverse complement strand
TGATTGGAACAAAATGGGTATTCATAAATAAATTGAATGAAGATTGTGAGGTTACAAGGAACAAAGCTATATTGGTATGTAAAGGATATGCACAGGTTGAAGGAACTGACTTTGAAGAGACATTTGTTCCATTTTCCAAAATAGAAGCAATCTGATTGCTCCTAGCTTATGCATGCTCCAAGAATAGTAAAGTGTATAAGATGGACGTGAAATCAACTTTTCTAAATGAGGAAATTGAAGAAGAAGTCTACATTGAACAACCAGAAAGATTTCATTTGTCATAGAATGCAGATTATGTGTGTAAATTAAAGAAGGCCTTGTATGGTCTAAACCAGGCTCCTAGAGCATGGTACTCTAGACTGGATAAATATATACAGTAGGAAGGGTTCAAAAAAGGAAGTGCAGACAACAACCTCTACATCAAGGTAACTCAAGATAGTATTTTATTAATTGAAGTTTATGTTGATGATATTATTTTGGGAAGTACTGATGACATGTTAAGCCAGAAATTTGCAAAGGATATGTAGAATGAATTTGAAATTTCATTACTTGGAGAACTATCCTTCTTTCTGGGTCTTTAGATACGTCAAAGAAACCAAGGAATTTTTATTTCTCAAACTAAGTATATCATAGAACTGCTAAAGAGGTTCAGAATGGAAGATTGCAAACCAGTTGCAAGTTGAGAAAACATGATGATTCAAAGTCTACATACCAGAGGCAATACAAGTCAATGATTGGTAGCTTACTATATGTGACAACATCCAGACCAGATGTAATGTAGGCAGTTGGACAGGTGGCACAATTTCAAGCAGCACCAAAGGAATCACATGTATTAGC
Organism: Picea mariana; assembly: GCA_032191745.1. Taxonomy (NCBI): domain Eukaryota; kingdom Viridiplantae; phylum Streptophyta; class Pinopsida; order Pinales; family Pinaceae; genus Picea; species Picea mariana. The sequence continues at coordinate 12,378 of JASDQU010211289.1, read as the reverse complement.
AGCGAAGAGGATTTTCAGATATCTCAAAGGAACATAAGAGTTTGGATTATGGTATCCAAAAAAAAAGGATCTATCACTTATTGCCTACACAAATGCAGATTGGGAAGGTTGCATTGATGACTAATGAAGCACCAGTGGAGCATCGTTCTACTTGGGTGAGTGTTTAGTATCATGGTTAAGCAAGAAACAATCATCAGTATCCTTATCTAAAACCAAGGCATATTATATTGCAGCAACAACATGTTGTACATAGGTTCTATGGATGAAACAAACTCTGACAGATATACAGGTTGAGTATTATGAGCCCATTCCAATCTATTGTGATAATACAAGCACCATCAGTATCTCAAAGAACCCAGTGATGCACTCCAAGACGAAGCACATTCCAATAAAGTATCACTTTCTACGGGAATAGGTTGCAAAGAAGAACATCAAAGTTGAATATGTGGGCACAAAAGAACAAGTGGCAGACATCTTTACAAAACCGCTTCCATGGGAAGCATTTGAGTATCTTCGCCAGAGACTTGAAGTAATTTCTAGTCCAAAATGAATGATTTTGAATTATTATCTTATATGTCTTATATTTACACGAGGAAGCACCATAAAGAGGACAGTTCAGGTCGGGAGATCAGTTTCAGGAAGAGTTCAGTCAGGGGGAGTATCAACATGGACATTTCAGTAAGGGAGAGCATCCCTAAATGGAAATATACCATTTCCATTGATGAAAAAGGGGGAGAGATTTATCAGATGCAGAACATAAAGGCATGGTTCCAGGGGGAGTGATGATCACAGGGGGAGAATGAGTGATATGAATTCAGTATTGCATGACATGAATTCAGTATTGCATCAAAGTGTTGCCATCAATGCCAAAGGGGGATATTGTTGATTAATTTGGTTGGCTACCATTGATGTCAACCCTTGAAGAAAGTCCGGTAACGAATTCCGGTAGCACAAAGGTTTGGGTAATGGACCCAAGTTTTTTTTATGGATAATGGTATGAGTTTTGATCTATTTGCAGGTAAGACTATTCTATATGGATAGTACATGTCGTGTCATTTCCATTGGTATGTGGAACGTCACATAACTCCTCACAGTTAGAGAGTTATGGCCATGTGAAGTTGGAGAACCCTCATGAGTCATCTAGAAGCCCCAAAAGGTCAAAGTAGTCAAAGTGTTTGCAAAAGAAATTATTCAAATAATAAATTTAATGGAGAAATCCTTAAAATAAGGAAAGTGGGATGCTACATGAAATTATAAATAATAGGCAAGGCTCTCTCATTTAATCACACTTGAACCTATTGAATATCATTGAATATCTATTTTCTGAAATGTTATTTGGGCAGGTATTATTGATAGAGAAAAGTGCGGCAGGAAAAGTTTGGCAAAAAAAGTGGGGTTGGAAAATTGCGGCAGAAAAAGTGCGATAGAAAAATCGTGGCGAAAAAAAATGCGATAGAAAAATCGCAACAGAAAAAGTGCGGCAGAAAAATCACGGCAGAAAAAGTACGGCAGAAAAATCGCGACAGCAACATGGTTGAGGTCTATTTATGAGAGATATGGCACATCTTGTTTGAGGTATGTTTTCTGAGCTAAGGTTTAGCTCTTGATATGGTATTGGATATTCAGTATTGTTGCATATATCATATTTGTTGAGGGATACAGTTGGTATTTTGTTGTTGGTATTTGGCATATGGGTATTGGTCTTTTGGTTGTGATGTTTTGTTGAAGTTGTTAGTTTAGCTTGAGGCTACATAACAGTGAGGTTGTGGCACATGGTTTGATGTAAGTTTTTATGGTATTTGTTTTATGGATAGAGTGATGGAATGTTAGATAACTTTTGATGGTTATATTGGTGTATGTCTTTGGTATATGGTTGAGGTACATGTTAGGTACATGGCTGAGACAAGTGGTTGATGAGTTGGCACATACATGAGGTGTACATTGAGGATAGAAATAGCAACGAGGATTTTTCCTACAAAGCATTGCTAAAGCCTATTAATTATAAGCTAAATGATATATATAATACTAGTAGGTGGGACCCCCTTATAGTTTGGAGGATCAGATCTGGTTCTTATTTGATGTTATGTTGTTGTTCAACACTGCTTACAGGGTTCTACTTGATTGATGATGATATCTTAGTTTTATTGTGATATAATGACAGATGGATAATGCATGCTATGTGTGGGTTTCGTGCTCTAAGCTCCAAATTCTTTGTATGAATGGATTATATTCACAGTTATGGCATTGTTGTTTAAGCCATGAATTGTCACATGTTGTACCTTCACAAGACACATGTTAGTTATAAGAGGAAATAAGAGCAATAGAAAATAGAAAAGAGACCTATGGAAAAATCTAAGGAAAAGAAACTAAGTTATCCTTTACTATGCTATGTTATGCTACATTATATGCAAATGAAATTAAAAGGATTATTGTTAGTCCTAGCTAACAAAGTTAGTGGCTATTCGATGTATTGATCTATATGAAGGCACATTCAATATGTGTTATGGTATGTTTGGAAATGGTTAATGGGATATAGGGTGGTGCATTTGGCAAGTAATGGATGTTGGTTTTAATTCATAGATTAATTGAATGGATTAATGAATGGTTGGTTGGAATGTACTAAGTAATTGAATGAGTAAAGGATGGAAGCAACGTCCATTTACTGCATGTCACTCCATACCTCTCCCACTGGCCGTCACCCTAGCTTGGATATTGGTCAATTGTTGTTCGATGTGGTTAAGCTTCGATTTTCAGGCAAGGGAAGAATTGCTCGACTCAACTCATGTTTTTAAGGATTTTTGGTTACATGTATGTCTTTTCCACCATCCATGAACATTCTCTGGTTATGAAATAGATATTGACTCAGTGATGTATTGGTATGTGTTTTTCTTGAGACTGGAAACTATGTAAACTATGTGAACTCTGGTGTTTCTCTGAAATGGTTGTTTGTGTGGTTTTCGTTGAAAATGGAAAAATTGGATTGTTAAATTCATAATTTCATTGATTATTCTAAGTGGTAGAAGCCATGAAGCCTCTCGGTTGTCTTTATGGGTTTTTGTTGGAGGCTTCATTCGGCCCAGACTTGCTGGTTGTCTCCACACAGTTATTTTCACCATACCCAGTCATATTTGTTTTTATGGGGTTGTTGGGTTTGTTTTCAAACCACCTTGTGTCATTGTATATTGTTTCACCTGGTTGTGGGCTCGTTCACGATTCTTGATGTCTGCGCAGTTGGTTATGATGGCTATTATGCCAAGGGTCCTTCTTTATGGTTGGTTTTTATTTCATGGATCTATTCTTATATCATCTTAATTCGGGTTGATTGGGGAAAACCACGAGGGTTATGCCTTGTGTGTTCTCGACGTTATTACAGGCCAATAAGAAGCCTCTGCTCCTCTATTCATAATCTCTCTTTCCTGGTGAGCTGTCACCCTGTCTTGCAAGCTATTGTTTATGTGGCCTATGTGTCCACTGTGTTATCTCGAAGGGTTCTCCTCCACAGTTGATGTGGCCAACTCTATTCCCCCTGTGTTGGTTCCACCGAGTGAACTCTTGATGACTCATAGCCCACTCTTGATTATTTTAAGTCCGATTTTGATAAATGAACCATTTATTTTTGGTCGGGCACATGGTTGATTGTTATGAGTTGGTGAAGTATCGTCGGCAGTGATTGATTATTGGTTGTGTATGTTAATAGTGTTGACAGTGGTTTTATGATTGGGGTATAATCATTGTATTCTTTTATTGTGCAATTCATTCGATAGTTCAACATGGTTTAAATTGGTTGATTTGAGAAATGGAATTGGGCATACCGTTGTTGTCTCCTTGTATTGGATCAATAACCCAACATCGTTTGATGTTTTGATTTGGAGTAGTTAAACATGTAAAGTCACATCAATGCTTCTTGTGTTATGTGTTGGTCTGTGTAGGTTTTCTACAACATGGTTAAGTTTAAATAATGGTTGTTGTGTATTTTAATTGCCAATTGGGATTATTACAATTGAAATATTGATGATTGTTTTTTACTTTCCACTATGTATGTTTGATGGATATCATGCACTGTATCGTTGATTGCACCATCATAGATAGGAACGGGTTCTATAACAATTGGTTTTATTGCAATTTAATTGTTAAATTGAATTGAGGAATGGAATCGAGCATGATTTTAAAGGAACTTGTGTTTGTGTTTGATTTGAAGGATTGTTACGACAATGGTCGATGTTTTGGATGTTGAACATAGTCAATACAAATGACTGTGTGTTCATTACAATTGTGTTAAATGTTAAAAAAAAAAAGTGAGAGGAAACAGAATCCTTGTACAGTTTGTTTTAGAAGGCATATTATGATGACATTGTGATTAATTGAAAGTGTTAAATTACACACAATGATTGTTTAATTGATCACATCAATTGTTTTGTTAGTGTTGAACATTTGCATTAAATACAGAAATATTTTATGGATTACTTAATTGGTTTTATGAACAGTATCCACTCTTTTCCCTTACCATTATTTCACTTTTCTCTAATTACAATCCCCTCACCTTCCTATATTCATTACTCACTCCCTGTTCCTAAAATTTAATTATAGTTAAGAGGAACTATGTATTATAACAGTTTGAAATTGCAGTTTCTTGGATGGATTACAGTGATATATTCTTTGATTTACATTATAGTTGATTGTTTGTTGTCTTTGAGAAGCAACCATGGTATTTCCCCCTCATTTTAACATTTTTCCCTCAATACAACCCCTCGCATACCCCAAAACCTGTGTTCACCCCCTAATCATTGACAACAATTATACAATTTGTATGGATTGGATTGCATGAGTCTGATATGTTGCTAAGCCAAAATTTATTTCATATTTTAAAAGGAGTTGTCATGTATGTTTATTAAAGAGACTATTTTCTAATCAATTATGCATACAAGAATGATCTTTTTCAGCCGAGGTGTCCATGGCAGAGGTAACCGAGGAATAGGTAATTGGAACAAGGGCCCTATAAGGCCAAGATTCTCCATACACTTTGATGCTGACTCACAAGATTTAGGCCAACTGTTTCAGGTTGGGTGTTTTAATTGGATTGGGCAAGGAGTCATCCAACCAAGGCCTGAAAGGCCTCCCTCCCAAGCCCCATAGGTCCCTGGTATCTCCATGCCCCCTCATGTCTCATTGCAGCCTGAAGTTCCTGAAAATGATGGATGGCAAGAGATTTTCCACCTGGCAATCTCCCATCATCATGGTTGGCCTAACTTGTCTTTACCTACTCTCCCACCTATCAATCAAATTTTCCAAGATGCCCCTGCCCACTCACCAGTTAAGTCTTCTCATGAGACTAAAAGGTTGAAAATCGAGGCCCTACATGCCCCTGACAAAGGAAAATCCATTGTTGCCCCTTCCTCACCCTCCAATGGCTCTGATAAATTCGTGTCCTCTCGAACGCATTTGAGGGATGATTGCTCTCATGTGATCAGAGAGATTAGGCCTAAAGGCTCAGCACATCCTAAGGCAAATTCAAAGAGTTCAAAAGGTGACAGCAGCAACAAAGGAAGGTTTTCCTTTCAGAGTGGGAAATATGGATTTTAAGTTTTATTTTATTTATTGTTGATGACAGTTGACTTCAGAAATTTTGGACAACATATTATTTTTGGATATATGAGTAATATATTTTGAAAATAATTTAAAATATCATTGAGATAAATTTTCAAATATGAATGTGATGATGGGAGTCACAAGGAGGGATATTTTGTTTAATTAACTAGTTGTGTTATGATTGTTAAAAGCTAAAGGGAGTCACAAGGGGTCCCACCTACTAGTTATTATTTATTTTAAAACCCTTATTATTAGTTTTCCCCCCTAACAAAAAAGTTGGTTGAGTTTTTAGTTAATCTAACTAATGAAGTAGTTCAACTACTTCAACCAATTCTAATTTTCTTAAAGGCAAAAGGAAAGGGAGGAACAAGAGGAGAATAGAAGGAGAAGCATACTAAGGTTTTCTCTTGAGTTTTTGTTGATATAATTCAGTTTTCGTTCATTCTTTAATTCATTAGAAGCCTATTTCATTTTTATGATAACATGGTCTTATTGTAGACAACAATATTCATGGCTAAATTACATCATTAAGACACTTGTTTTTCAGAGGTGTTGTTCTATCTTTGATAGTCTGTGTATACTTGTTTGTTTGTGAATTAGTTTTCATTACTGACATGGGCTATTGTGCAGAGTCTAGTGGGAAGCAATCTATGGAAATTTGATCCATCTTTTCAAGTTCAGTTTTTTATTTTCTGTCAGAAGTCCTTTTGTATGTTTCATCGCAGACGTCTAAATTTGACTTTGGTCCAAAACTTTCTCAGGAAAATTTTTTAAAGAGAACAATTCTTCGATGAATTGGAATGAAATAAAGGATTTCTCTATGTCTCACATGTGTTGATTATTGACTTGGTGTTTTTACTTCTATCTCTATATTTATTTCAGCATCTGATATATTCAAAAAATTACATAAAAAATGAGTGTTTCAACAAGCTTCTAATTATAAAAAAAAAAAACAGCCTAAACACTTGTAAACAATACTTGTGAATTAGGATATTAGTTTTGATGGCTATAAACATAGGGTTATATTTCCGTCTATCTTGATTTAGCAAACAAGGATCTGAAAATGTTTGAGTAAGACCATTTCATATCTTTTCCTCAACATTTATTTGGCAACCATACTGGGGAGATCTTCAATATCTCTTTGGTTAATTTTTATGCTTGATTAGCATCGAATACATCTATTTTTATGATATTGATTCTTTGATTGTTTTATTTATTAATGACTATGCATGTTGCAAGGCTTCCCAATATTGAGCCTGGTCTTCAAGATTAGACCAACATTGCTTTGAATTTGTTCAACACCATTTTAGACACTGCCAATAATCGTGTTGATCTGAATCATTCATGGGCAGAAATTGAACGAGATATTAGTGCCCAAGAACATTGGGAAGCTAGATGTAGACAACCTTGAAATCAGCAGTAACCTACTAGTTCCTTCATTTTTGGCCTTACTTTCATGTCCTTAGACTCTCGTGTTTCTAGAAGAAGAAGAGGCTTATCACCTGAAATTAATCCTATTGTTGAAATAGGAAGAAGGAACGTTGTGTTGTCAACCCAACAAAGTGCTCTAAGGAGAACTTTTTATGACTCATACAGATTTTCTTTCTCTCCCTCACCTATCGTCCACAAGATGGCATCTAGTGGTCGCTCTGGTGGCACTGGAAGTGATTCTTCCTCTCAGTATTCATCTTCGTCAATGATTGGTAGATTATATAGTCACCATATCCATGTCCAATCTACCACAAATCCCACCAAAGTTATTAAAAATTATGGGCTTTTTCAGTTTTAAGAAGACGCCACAACCACATCGTGGCATGTGTCCTCTCCTCTTAACCTAGCACCTGCTACTCATCTACTTCCTAAGTTCAAATATCATCTCCCTAGGTTTTCAAGAAATAACATTGTCACTACAAATCAACACCTGGTGGCATTTTCTAATTCATGTCACAACATAGGAGCCAATGACAATGATACTTGTACATGCTTGTTCGTCAATTCTTTAGAAGGAAAGGCTTTGGCCGATTTCTTTGACCTTCCTCCTAAGATTCTATCTACTTGGGAGGAGTTATTTTATTGGTTCAGATATGTTAGCGTCGCCATTTTTCTTTCCAGATAGAGTCATTTTTAAGTCATGTTGTGACTTATGCATCCAAACATGTGAAGTCAGGTACATAGCACCATGAGTCCAGAGTCACAAGTGGCCAGTTGGCCCTTGGAAATGGGAAGGGATGTCAGAGTTGAACTTGCATAAGTGGTACGGGTATGTCTTTTCCAAAGAGTTGAGTCGTATTAAGAAACCATTCTCTACGTGCCCCAGGTCGAGTCAAGTAGTTAATGGAAGTCACATCGACAAGTACAACAGTTATTATCAGTTCATCATGAAGGCCGAAGAAATGAAAAATCAAGGCATTTGTATCATGCATGCCCAACAAACCTTATTTCATGTATCCTACATGCAGGGATTTACCATGGAAAACCTGCAACTCCACTCAAAACATCTCGTCGCCATGAATTCACTTTCCTCTAGTGTGATTCCTTGAGGATCTCCCCTAAGATCATGCCTTGACCATCTATTCGAATCCAACTACCTTCAAGAATTAAGGGATTCTTCCCTTATTTGCCTCAACAAACCCAGAATTTGCTAAAATAAGGGTAGTGCTCCCCAAAAATGGTGCACAGGGCACTCAAGCACTCCCCAAAAGAGGCTTAGGGAGTGCCATCACTCCCTGACAGTGGGTAGGGGAGTGCTCCTCTCCAAAATCCATTTTTTTGTGGTTTTTCCAATGGCAAAAGGTTTGTACTTCCTGTCAACTGATTTCTCTTCTTCCAAACTATCCTTTGAGGTGTCTTAAGTGTCTTTGTGATGTCATTAGAGGAACTACATGGGAAATATGGTAGTATGATTTTTGTGACACTTGCAACACTTGTATTCAAGATGCGACACTTGCGAACAAGATGCGACACATACAACACTAGTAATGATGACACTTGCGACACTATTGAAGTGAGTAGGTGTAACACTTATTGATGGAGAACCTCTTTGTCTCCCTTATATGAGCTTACATTTGGTGGAGGGTTGAAGTGGTGGAGGCCCAGTTGGAATGAACTCGATTTCTTGGTTCCAAACCGTGCCAACACGGAAGTCTGTAATGTTTTCACTTCTGCTAATCATTTATTAATAGAAATACTCATTTCTCGTCCAATTGATATCTTGCAAATATATGTCTTATGATCCATGGGAATGTTTGTTTTGTATATTGATGGATTATGACATCTAATGTGCTAACCTATTATATCATCACTATATGCTTTCTCTGCTTGTTTTTTGAGAACTTGTTGCAGGTATAAAGCTTTGGGTCAAAGTGCTCAACGGTGGACATCATCAAATGTTTGGACAAGGTAAGCCCCTTTCTTACTTCTCTTGCACATTAGTTTATATAGAATGTGCTGGAATTGAGTCGATTTCTACAGTCATACCTGTCTGTTGTGGTTCACCCTAGCCATAGAGAKATTTTCCTCGTAACAATAACTAAAATTTATCAGCAATCGAAGGTTTTCACTAACGTTTTATGGTTGATTCTCTTAAAAAATTAAGGTGSACTAGTGCACAACCATTTAATATGAATTGGTGCTTGTTATACATTAGAAAACACCAATGCTTGAAGGACATAGGAGCACCAATGTTCCAAGACCAAAGTGGAGCACCAATGCACCCATAGCTAAAAGAGGAGCATTGGTGCACCCGCACCAAAATGAAATATTGATCTTGATKCCCTAAGATCAAAGAGRAGCATTGGTGMAACCACACCAAAATGAAGCATTGATGTTGGTGCTATAGGATCAAAGAGGAGCAATAGTGCTCAAATGATAAAATATAGCAATGGTGATATCAAATAATAAATAAATTATTATTTTATTATAAAAAAWTATTTATAATTAATAATTTATTAATATTTTGTCAATTTTACAACTAATTTCTTTTGTATTAAATAAATATATTATTATTAAAATGTAGTGATACCATAAATTTTATTTTGAATACTCCAAGTAATAGTTCTTACTCCTTTTTTTATTAATGAATCTCCGATTTAAACTTAAAACATTAAAATACTTGCTAAAAAATTAGAAAAATAAATAATATATATATAATTCAATTATTTGAAATAAAAAATTATAGTTGGAAGCATTTGAAACAAGACAGTAGAAATAAATAGAAGAATATTGTTATGAAAATATACAATAACTAATATTGAAATGTTAAGCATTACAATATAGTAATGGTACTGAAACCACCCATACAAATCCATGGTGAGTGTCAAACCACTTGGTGAGTGGATATTTTGTAATTACAAAACCACTCAAGTGTTACATGAAAAATGTTTGATGAAAACTCTCCAAAACCAATCATCCACTAGAGGTAATATGCCCAATGTGAATAATTGATTCTCTTAGACCAAAGAAGAGTGTTAGTAGCTTTGTTGCTCCAAGAAACAAATGGAGCATCAATGCTCTCAAACAAAAGGGGAGCATTGGCACTCCAAGAACAAGGAATAACATTGTGTAGGTCTAAGAAACACATCAACTAGCAAAGAAAGGGAGGTGAAAACTACTTTCACATGCACCATGTTGCAAAATCCCCTTTCTTGGTAAATCTTGCCCCTCATTTTTATCCATATTCATTGATGTAAAATCCTAAAATGAATCCACCATTAACCTGCAGATAAAGAAAAAACCCTCAAACCAATTTAAAAATATAACAAAACCAGCTACTAAATAAGGAACAATATTGAGAAATCGAAAATAACATAAATAAAATCAATAATAGGGATATGTAGCCATGTTGCACAAATATGTACCATTTTCTTGGTTGAAATTGCCTCTCATTTGCTAGCCAAATGCGTTGATGTAAAATATTGAAAGAAATCCACCATTAACTCACAAAATAGAGGGGAAACCCTCAAACTAGCAAAAACAAATAGCAAAACTAGCTAAGCAATTAGGAACAATAGTGAGAAATGGAAAATAATAAAAATGGAATCAATAATGGGAATAAATGAAATAATGAAGAGGGGGGGAAAGGATTATTTGTTTTCAATACTCTTTATCTTTCCCTGCATTTATGATTATTTGTATTTCATTCTCTTGTAGAACCATCTCCTCTTCCTCTTCTCTCGTGTGAAATGAAGAAATGAAACAAACACTCTCCTTTTACTCTTTTTAAGATTCATTGTTAGGATATTTAGACACTTAGAATTTAGTTAAGATCAACTTGGTCTAATGTGTCGTTAGGTAAAAGTGTGTTTATTTAGTATGCATTTATAGTTAGGTAATTTGATGGTCACAATATGTTCCCGACATAGAGTGATCTAAAGGTTCATATTCTCCTCAATCTTAATGATTACATTGATCCATGGCTTAACACTCAATTGGTACATGATCTCTATTTAAATATCACGGAGGGTCATTTTTTCAATGATCTATTTTGATAAACTCTCTTGTAAATCTCTCTGTAATATTTTTCTTTTGCATTACAAAATTGCTCCAAGTGGGCACATTGGTTGTGGACGTGGATGTTTCCCCACGGGGGTTTTACCACATAAAAACATCAGTTTGTTGATATTTTATGTGGTTGTGTGAGTGGTTACTAAAGGTTTTCATCCTCTGTTGGAATGCATGTGTTGTCTAAAATGGTATCAAAGCGCATTTGAAGAACTATTCTCGTTGTAGATCAAGATCATGAAGTCATGTTGCAACATCTCTTGTTTTTTCCATTTTCGTACATTTATGGAATGAGAGGATTGTTCCATTGTGTCCGAAGCACTCATTTCAATTAGGAATGTCTTTCGTTTCACTCTAAAAGGATTTTGTTTTCCCAATATACAACCATTTAAGTCAGATCTGGAGGTATAAAGCCTAAATACGCCCTTTTAAATTTTTACAAAGACAATATTTCAGTTTTATTTTCGTTTTTTGTTTTTTATTTCTCATTTGCTACTATTTTTTGTCTTCGTATTCTCTTTTCCTTGCATTTTTTGTGATCTCATCAAATGAGAAATAGAGAGGAAAGGGTTTTCATGTCTACGTATGCTCTTTGGCGTGCGCTTTGTGCGATATCGGTAAATCCGAAACATAGGGAAAACTTGCATCTGATGGGTAAGTTAACTTAAATCTAACCCTCATTGTTGTCAAGAAGCAATTTGTATTATTTTATGCATAGAGTTTTTTATGAGAACACTCTCCAAAGTCATCTTCCACAACAACAGCAACATCAACCTCAATCCTCCTTCCTAACAATATAATGTGTTTTTCACTAGCTCACTTGGTTAAAAGTTGTTTTATTAAGTAAGAGGTCTAGAGTTCAAGTCTCTTTTTTGTTACTCTTTTTGAAAAAGTGCATGCCTCCATTGTAAAGTGTATTTCATTTAAATTATAAAAGTGAATCATTATAAGTAGCTTTAATATTTTAAGTTATTTATTTTGCATGCAACTTTCAATTATAAAGTAACTTCATTGTAAAAGTGATCCTCGTTTATTCTATAAAAGTGAGTCGCTTCATAAGCAACTTATTTGTAAAAGTGAAGTTATTAGAAGAAAGGGTATCACCATGTGGACCAACTTTTACTTGTCGTGTGACTCTTTGGTTTCCATTTATGCCTTTTTTCAAAAGGGCATAATGTTAAGAACCAAACATCAATATAGCATAGAAAAACTTCAGGAAAGGTACTCAACGCCTTGAAAAAGAGATAATTTCAGATAATAGGCCTCTTCGAGGGGGCAACCTCCTTTTACCCC
>JASDQU010211288.1:0-12166 GCA_032191745.1 Picea mariana | reverse complement strand
TTTGGTTTCTAGTTTTTCTTCTACTATATTAATTGAGTTGAATGTTTCAATGATGTATTTTTGTTTTGTGAGCTACTAATATGATTTGTAGTAAGGAAATCACTAGATAACAATATACCTAGGTGTTGGGGTAAGGGGATTTCAACATGGTATCAGAACACATGCTTTGAAGGGAATCCATAAATCAAATCCATAGCAGTTGATATAAAATATATGAGATATGTAGGAGATCTTATAAATTCCATAATCAATAGGAAGAAATTGAAGGATAGATTTTAGGAGAACACTCATACTAAGGCAGAACTAGGTTTTTGCAGGTTTACGAAGTTGTACAAAGGTTGCAAGAAGGAATAGGCACATACATACGTGGGTGTATTTGGAGATATATGTGTATATGTTGGATGGAGTAAGAAAATTCTTGTACAAATGTGTGCTTCCTTAAGGGAAGGCACGTACATATGGGGGGGGTTCATTTATGACAAGCGCATACAGGTTTATCTAGGTGACTACAAGGGTAGTTTCCAAATAAATTTAACCAATCTTAAGGATGGAAACAACATCATTGAGAGTTGAATATAGATTGTATGGAGAATACAACTTCCTATTTTGGAAAGAAAGATTAACCTTGGTGTTGAAGGAGTAAGACCTTTGGGAGTTAATGGACAAAGTAGTTGTTCTACTGATAGATTTGACAACTTTGGAAGATCACAAGAAGAAGGATATCAAATCAGAGAGGGTCCTCTTAGATTCATTAAAGGATCATATGATTCCTTACCTATCTAAGACAAAGATGAAAAAAGAGATTTTTAATTCCTTGGTAAGTTTATTCCAGAGAAATAACATGGATACGAAGATGGTATTAAGAAAGAAACTCATATCAATACATATGTCTGGATATGAAAATGTTACCATCTATATTATGAGGATCATTCAAGTACATGATCATATTGCAACAATAGGGGGGAAAACATAAGACATAGAGATCATGAATGTGGCATTGAATGGTCTTTCCAAGTCTTGGGAACTATTTGTCAAAGGATTTTGCACTGGGGAAAATCTCCCATATTGGAAAAGTATTTGGGATGATTGTATCCAAGAAGAGATGCAGGAGGAGTTTAAAGGAGGAAAGAAGGAAGATGAAGAGAAGGAGAACCTATCCCTTGTTAGTAATACAAGGAAGGGAAAAGGAAAGGGTTCCAACAAACATGATGATGGTGAGGATTCAACCTCACGGAAAGAGAAGAAGGACTTGAGTAAAATCAAGTGCTTCATGTGCCACTGGTATGGGAACTATGCATCATAGTGTTTGAACAAGAATAAATTGAACAATTAGTCTCAACAGGTAGTAGCATTTGCAAAAGCTCAATTTAAGGAGTTTGTTGAGAAGTTTGAGAATGATTTCTCAATATTCTCTTGTCTTTCTATCACATTTTCCAGTAGTTCCTAGTTCGTGGATAGTGGGACATATCGTCACATGACGAGGACATATGAATTGTTCACTATTTGGTTAGATATGGACTTAGATTTTCATGTGGAACTTGGAATCCATGCCAAGTGTGGTGTAGAGTGAGTTGGGATATTCAGGTTCCAACTAGATTGAGGAGGTTTTTTGGAGGTGGTAGATGTTTCATATGTACCATAACTGAAGAATAAATTTCTATCAGTTTCAGTTTTGGAGGATAGATGTTTTGTTGTTACGTTTTAGAGATGAAACGTACTCATATGTTCAAAGGGAGCTATCCCTGACGCAATAGTGAGCACTAGTGTCAGAGAGGTAAGGTCATATAGTTTGGAGGGAAATCCTATAGGTGGATCCAAGGGAATATTGGATCATGGATTGATTTTAGTGATATAGGACAAGGATCAGGAGGCTTTGAAGGGAGAACAACCAAAGGATGAGCAGAGTTCATAGACTTCTAGTGTGGGGAGTCAACCTTCATATGTGAAGATGGATTTATCCCCTTCCAGTGTTTTTAGGAGACTGATTTGGTATGAGATGAAATTGATGGATTCTCAAGAGAATAAGGATTGTAGGAGAACATTGAGGGAGAGCATTCATTTGATGAATTTTCCAAACTTTGTGTCATTGATATGTTGTGTCATTGATTTTGTGACTTCCATTATTCAGGGAACAACTGACCAGTAAGATTGGAAGGATTCGTGTGAGAAGGATGATGTGTGTGACATTATGCCAGAGTCATAGGGAGAACCAATTCTAGGTGGCTCTCTGGAAAATACCTTCCTCTCTAAGAGGGAGTGTTGATTCATGTAGAATTGGAAAGGTATTTATGCATAGGCTTGATGTCTAGCATGCAGAAGTCATCCAAAGCCTTCTACTCTTGAATTGAATTTAATTAAAGGAATTATTAAAGTAAATTGATTTAATTAATTAATTATTTTAATTAATTGATTTATTTAAGGAAAATTCTAAGAGTAATTAGCATGTAATCTTATTTTTTAATATCAAGTGAGGTGAGAAGTAATCTCAACTGTTAATCACTTTGGAGATTAGGGTTAGATTATAACTCAAGATTATAAAAGAAAGTTTAGGGTGAAGGAAAAATACACTTGAATTGATACTTGTGTTGAGAGAGTTGACACAGAGAGGATTGGATCATGAAGGACGGTGATTCAAGGATATCTTGGATAGGTGGAGAAGGACTTATGTCTAGAGATTAGGTCAAGGAGAAGATGGAACAAAGGTTGCCTCAAGGAAATTTATGAACCATAAGAAGATTTCCATACAGGATTTCCATATGTGTAGGCATGTGCCAGTGGAGATATGAATTTATACATGGGCACAGTTAAGGACATGCACGTACATATAGAAAAGCATGCATATCTGGGTTGTATAGTAGATCAAACTTTTCCATGTTTGTCTATAGTTGTATTTCTCTTAGTGGGACATTATCCATTTTATGGGAGCCCTAATTTTAGGATAATAAAATCATTCTCAACATTGTTTTCCCTCTGTGGTGTTTTTTCCAGGGGTATCTACTGTAACACTCTAGTTTTAACCCTTATGAATTATAATGTATTATGTCATTGTGACTTAGGTTGGCGAGCCGGTAAAGTTGAAAGGGGGACAAAGTGCCTAGGAAATGTAATACTTCATATACATTAATAAAATACAATGTTGGATGGATGATGGACAAGAACAAAATAGATAGGGGAATATGATTCAACAAGAGAGGGGGATTAAGGGGCTTAGTCTTCTTATTATATTTTATTTACCCATAATTGATTTTATGAAAAAAGGGGTTACATGAGTTTCTTGGGAGGAAGGCCATGTGGTTCTTGTTTTCATGTAATTATATAAAAATCCCTTGTGGGATATTTTGGGGGTTGTTGTTATTCTTCTTCTTCTTCACTCACCCACTCATTGTTCTGGGTTCAATTGTTCTTATTCATTCATTGTTACACCCTTCTCGCTCTTTCTTTTTTTGGTTCCTCATTCTTACTAATTCGTGTGCTCTTGGTATGAGCATGGAAATGAATAGCTAGAAGAGGAGAGCCATGTCTAGATGGCTATAATAAATTATTGATCATTCCAAGAGGGAATGGATTCGTGTGTGTGTGATATTGATGGAAGTTTGGAAAGAACTGTCCACAACTTAGAATCCTTAGAGTTTCCAATAAGGATATTTAATAACCAGTAGAAATGGAGCCCTGGAGAGAAATGGAACAACCTAAGGGAATCCATGGTAGAGAAAGGTGTTCATTTCTTTGGGTTGTGCAGGCTAAGGGGGAAAGATAGATAGAAATTCAAATTTGTTTTGTGGTTGGGAAACTTGAGAGCTAGCTATCCAATTGTTATGTGTTTTAGATTTGGCCTAGGACCCATCCTTTTGGATTCATAGTGTTGGCTCGGGGGTGACCCATTGTTGAGAGTAAAATAACAACAATGTCTATGGTTGGGAGGAATGTCCTTGGTCTGCAGCCAATTGGTGAATGTTTACTTGAAACATAAGTGTTCTCTATGTTTTTTATATCATTTATATTTCACTATGTATTTAATTATCTCTAAGATATGTGTTTATAATGTGCCTATCTACTGGTTAATTGTTGTGCATGGAACGTTTTTTATATATTTTATGTTGTAGCATTGATCTTGATTAATTCATGTGAGTCTTGCATGCTTATTTTTCGAATGAATTATTATCAAAGTTTGAAATAAGTTCAGAAGCATGTTTTGGAGTAGTGTGGCCATCCTGTGGGTGATTGTGTATGTTACAGATTTGGGTACTTGCCCAGCCTGTGGGTGGATGGGTATGTTACAGAATGGTATCATAGCTTCTGGTTGAAACATTAGACTAGCATGGGCTGGAACAAGTTCAAATTTGAGAAATTCAATGCCACAAATTTCAAACTTTGTGAATTTGGGGAAAAAATGGAAATATTAGAGAGAAATATCCCCAAATTCGTGGGAAAATTCGAGTTGAAATAATTCAAGATTTTCTGAGAAGTTTAATGGGTTCGATCTGCAGAGTTGCAGAGGTGAGTTCGACTTGGAAGGTTGAATGTTCCCTTTTTTATGGCCGATGTAGCATGAGGTGCATAGAAATCCAATATAAACTTAAATATCATGAGAGGTAGCATATTAGGTTGCACAGGTTTAGAGAAAACAAAATTAATACCTTTGGAAAGGTTGAAGGAAATATTAGGAGAGATAGCATTGAAGGAATCATGCAGAATCCAGAGCATCGTGTAGACATAGATCCTTGCAAAGGATCATGGAATCATAACCATTCCCCTTTGAATTTGGGAGTGATCACAACCGTTAAATCAAGGAGTTATGGATAATTAGATCAGAAGTCACATGGATGAGGACCATCGAATAGAGGTGAAACTAGGGGCTGGGTGGGATTAAGTCCCAATCGTCAGATCAAGTTGATCGATTGTCAACCATCAATCAAATCCAAGTAGGAGATGGAAACTCTAGAACTTCGCCACTTTGGTGATTATGGGAGGAAGGAATAAGCATGATATGTTGAAGTATGAAGTCACGAAGTCCCACCAACCATCCAATATGAGAAAAAGTTCAGGTGAAATCTCATTGATTGATTAGTGTCATCTGACGTTGACCAATTCACAAAGTTTAACTCTGGGAGAATCGAACCATTTCAGAACTATTATAACCCAGAATCTTGGAGTGTTGAATTCCTAAATTTCCTTTGACCATTAGATAGAGGGAAAGACTTCAAGAGAAATGTCAGTTGTTAGATCAAAAGTACAAGGATAGAGAAGTTTCGGGACTCTAGAACTCTGCGTCTTCGACGATTACTGGAGAATACGAAAACCCCCAAAGTGTCCAAGTCGCGAAGTTCTGAAGCTGCGAAGTGTCAAATCCATGA
Source organism: Picea mariana (assembly GCA_032191745.1). Classification (NCBI taxonomy): domain Eukaryota; kingdom Viridiplantae; phylum Streptophyta; class Pinopsida; order Pinales; family Pinaceae; genus Picea; species Picea mariana. The sequence continues at coordinate 6,812 of JASDQU010211288.1, read as the reverse complement.
AGTGACAAATATATGAGGAGCCAAATTTGCAAAGTGTCGAAGCCATTAAGTGCAAAGATGAATTCATGATATTATGCAAGATATCAAATGTGGAGTGGATGAATATGGACCGTCTATTTGGTGGATGATGTGTCTTATGCCACATGGAAGAGGCGCCATGTGGGGACATGTGTCACATGAATTTAGTGACTTTTGGACCTCAACCTGTCCATTTTGGAGTGACACATGGCACACATACTATGGGTCCACGTCACCATCGGTGACTTTAGCATGCCATGTTATCTCAAGGAGGATGGCCTCAAGGGGTGTCCAACATCTCTATCAGTGAAAGTTTCGAAGACCAAAGTTGATAATTCACGCAAGCCATTGATCTAAGATCCCTTTGGGACCTTTATCAGTCATAGATCAAGCAGTGGAAGGATGGCGTAAGCACTTCGGCAGATATCACTCCGAGAGGTGGAACGACTTGAGAGTTGAAATTTTCTAGAGCATCAAAGTCCCGAAATGATTAAGGATTGTCCATCCCAATGCTTGATAAATTCCTATCCATCATATTAATCTAGTGGAAGGATAGCGTAAGCAGAGGGGTTAACTGACTGTTGGTTTAGTTACATATCTTGTCTAAGTTTGTATTGAGTGACCCAAGGTTCATGTCTATTCAGGGTTCCAACAAAGCCTCTAAAAATATCGGCCCTCATGGTGAACCAGAAGGCAACGCAACACATAGGGTGCACTGCGTCATCTCACTCGAGATAGTATTCATCGGTGGCTCAAATAATCATGTGTTTGCAACCTAGGATTGAGGGGAATATTTGAGGACAGTACGCAGAGAAATCTACTGTAACTTATTAACATACTGTAATATTATTTATGATTATCATGAAGTATAACATTTCATTCATTTATCATATCAATATCTACTGAAGACAATAAATAAATACATGCATTCAATCACATAACATAGGTGTTACTGTGGTTCACCCCCTCCTAAGCTACGCCCACAAAGATCTAGCTCTTAGCTCTTTTATTATAGTTGTTCTGAAACTCTAGCGTTGCACACTTACAACTCTTCTCAGTTGGGTTAAGATCTATTATGAGACGTTCTAGATCGCAGCAGGCTCCTCAGCCTGTGATCTAACCCTCAAGATCTACCCTCCTCAGTCCTCTCTAGATTAATAGATTACAAAATTAGTTCATACAACAATATAATCTCTACATAGCATCTGCTTCTTTGTATTCATCTCTCTATATCTCTATGTTTCACTACCTTTCATATCTCCCCTATGAGACCTAGGTATTTCTATTTATATGTTTATGTCTCTTCAGCCATTACAATATATTGAAAAAACCCTAACCCTAATGTTGTTAGGTCTTCCATGCACACGTGCATGTTTCTTTTCCTTCCAGCTATCACTTTCCTCGTGCATGCCTTCTTTCCAAAAATATCCTTTCTTTTCACTTTGGCTTTCTTCCAACAGGCCCCCAACATTAACATGTGGCTCATCCCGAGCCACCTAACATTTGTGCACTTTGTCGATCTCCCTGGTGATCACTTGGAACTTCTCCTTGAGCTCTGTTGCTTGTGTCTGAGCTTGCATGGTCTTCTCCTTGAGTGTGTCCACTTTCCGGACTGCAATATCATCACTGATAAACCCTACGCACCCTTCCTGGGTATACGCCATATATGTCTTGGCTTCCTCTACCTCTGCAATGAATTCTGCTACTCGCTCTTGCAGCGGTTCCATTTGAGCTTGATGCTCCTTCTTCTACGTTTTCGCAGGGGTGAGTTCTACCTGTAGTTTCTTGATATCCTACACCCCTTTGACGCACTTTGTGATGGTCATTATCTCTTGCCTCTTCTTTAGGTCCTGGATAGTTGCGCTTATCCTTTCTTCTTCCTTTTGCCACCACTGGACTTTCTGATCCTCTTCTAGCTTCGTCCACAACTATGTTGCTTTATCAAAAAAGTCGGTTGCTGTGTTGACCTGGTGCTCTATATCCTTTAGTTTATTTGTTGCCTCTTGCTTCCTTTGCTCCCTTACCTCTGGTGGAGTGGTAGGTGTGAGATTCTCATGAGGATTCTTGATATCCTTCTAATATTGATCGATTGCCTATGCAATCTGATCAATATTTTATGTTGTTGTGAGTTCTCCTCTCTGCGTAGTCTTTGGAATCTTCTCATAAGTTCCAACCACTTTTTTTTCAAATCCATTCGCGCACTGTATATCCTCTTGGGCATAGATATTTGTCTTCTTGTATATCAATTCCATGGTGTCCCATTTATCCTTTGCCTGTTTTAATTTGGATACGTTTGTGCGTAGCCGAGTCTGTACTTCTTGGGTGACGCTAACCTGTAATTTGTGTAGAGATTTGGATGGTATCCACAACAATACCAATTGGAGTTGAGATAAGTCCTTTAGGGGTGTCTGCCCCATGATCTCGTCCATGCTCAACATGTTGGGTGTAATGTGGAATGTTGCACTCGGCTTCAATATTGTCTGGAATGTATCTCTCTCACCTTATTTTGATTCTTCTCCTCTCTGTGATGTTGATGGCCCTTTTCCTATGTTGTTGCTTGTTTCCTGCGCTTCCTTGATCTTCTTGAGGGAATGTTGAATGTCTACCATCTCCTCTTGAATTAAGTCCTTGTGGCTCAAAACATTGTCAAAATCCTCGGATATACAATCCTAAACATTCAGGCTATCATTTTTACATCATCCTCCATGATCATGTATTCTAGAGGTGTTCTTTGCACCTTCATCTTCTTGCACGCACCACCCATCTGAGTGGTTGGTCTCTTAGTCAGGCTGGGTTCCTATGGATTGAGACTCCTTGTAGTCCCCTACACTGCCTCGGCCTGTTTCTATTGTTCTTGGGCCGACTGCATATTCTTCTTCTTCCTTTTCTGGGTCCCTGTCTTAGTTGTCCCTTCGTTTGTATGATTATTTTTTTTCTGGCCCATCCTTCATTTCTTGGGCACTGAGACTTCCTGAGGCTTTATTTCTTCCTTCCCTGTCTCCTCTTCCACTATCTTTGTAGGTATGTCTTGGGTGAGGACTAGAATATTCAAATCATCCTCCCAATCCCTGATAACCATTTCGATGTCGCCCTCTGTGATGCAATAGCACAATTGTAGCCACTACTTGTTGGGGTCCTTCCGCACCTGTATCCACATTGCATGTTGAGTGGCCTTGAAGTTGGCAATGTCATGATAGTGTGTGAAAACCTGTGGTGTTATTATCTAGAGGTTAGCGATGGCATCATGTAGGTCAGAAAGGTATCCTTCGAATACAGCTGCGTTCATCTTTTTGTGCTTGACATCTGACATGGCGCCAAGTGATAAATACCTCTCTCCATGATTCAGCGTGGGTTTGGTGGAAAAAAATGTGTAATCTGGTTCCTTCCATCCCATGATGGCTATCAGCATGAGTAGCCATGAATAATGAAATTTTGTTCCTAGATCTTGTGCATTCTTGTAGTCATCCAGAAACAGATTCAAAAGGTAGGGTGCCCAACTAACTGTGGCTCCCTCGACACATTGTGATGCAACTATGATGACCCCTACCGGGACTTCCTCCTTGTGGCATTTTCTTAGCAGCTTGTAGGCCAAGATTATTGTGTCCATTTGTGTCACTGCATCATTGATCCTCTTGATGATGATCCCTCATGTCCCCCTGTCATTATTGTTGTTCCTAAGTTTATACTTAAGGCTTCAAAGTATAATGTCAAGGCATCCAAAAAATAAAGAGTGTTTCTGATATGAAAATAAAATCAATTCTTTAGGGAAAGAAGCTATGGCTGATTTCTAAGATGTCTTTGCCTAGATTCCCAACATTCCTGGATGCTTATGTCCCGTTCAATCACTTCCCATGAACGTTCAAGTTCAACCTAGGTGTTAGCAATCTCTAAGATGGTATTAAACAAGGTTAAAAAAATGTTGGTCTGATCTGTGAGACCGGGCTCAATATTAGGCTGTCTTGCAAGAGGTACAGTCATGGAAAAAAGAAAGATAAAAAATCTGTTGTTTTTTATGTTTTCTTTTTCTAATTTCAATTGTATGAGAAAAGTTCCTGAAATTGAATTAATGGTATAACAATTTACAGGTCGTTTTCCATATTTGAGTAAAATTTGAAAATAATGAATGCGATAAGAGGAAAACATAAAGCTATTAAAAAAAAGTGAGGCATCAATCGTAGAAGAATCTCACTCTGATACAGAAGAAGAAAAATGGATGTGAAACCTTTAATGAAGCATAAAATGTGGTAATCTAACTAACTCATAGGTCTTGTATTTTCTAATAGCCAATACAGAGGAAAATCTGTAAACAATCAGATAACTAACCACAATAGATGTTGAACTAAGTTGTGATTAGGCATTCATCAAAGACATATAAATAAAGATGTTGGAATATGAAAGAACAAGAGAACACATAACTCAAGATTGACAAAATATGGAGTCTTTGGTCTGCATTTTTCTTAATTCTCAAAAAGGAGAGATCTCTCTATTACAATCGGCCAAAAAAAACCTTTTTTAAGTCTTTTGAAATTATATTTATACAAAAGGTTACCAACCTTAGACGGTTGGAATTTTCCATACTCCTAGGTTCTAATGGTTATAGAATAAAAACTTGAACCATTTCACTTGGTTACTTTCTAGCTCTCTCTCATACCCGCTGAATGGGCATGCATGTGTTACTTCATTGATTCTTTGAAGTACTTCCTTCACCTAGCTAGAGACACTCGAAGCACTTGCTTATAAATTGTACTAATATTCTTGAAGTCTCTGTCACATCCTTTGCCTAAAAAAGATACAACTTTCTCTATAATTTCGACAACCTATCTTCAATCTTTTTACTTTCGAAATTTATAGACTGCAATTGTAAATTTGGCTTTACTAGCCATATATCAATTTGAGCGGTGTCAACCTATTTCAACTATGAAATTTCAATCTAGGCTTCATTTAAGCTTTCTTTGATGTCCAGTTGATGCTTTACAACATTGATTTGTCCTATTACTCTATAACAATCGTCCTTTCCAATGCCTAGTGATTTTTTGTCTAGCAAATCAAAAGCCTCTTCACAATCCTCCTTTATTTCTTTGGCCATTCTTTTAATCTTGGATATATTGGCCTCCCATGTATTTAGTATTATATCACCCATGATTTTTTCTGCGACAGTCAATCTGGGAGTTACTGGTATCTCTTTTCTAGCCGAAGATACTACTGCTTTTTGAAATGTGGTTCAGGCCGCAGTAGCCTCTCTTTCTCTGAAACCAATATTATCAAATGATTGACCCATCTCCCGAAAATAATCTTGGATGATCCCTACTTTAGAAAATAGGCTTTGTTGTGCTGCTCGCAGCTTCTAATGCACTTCTAGTGCCTGGTCCTGAAACACTGCTATATTTAGAACCATTTTTTCAATGGAAATTACCTTGTTTTGTAATTGTTTAACCAACTCGTCTTGCTAAACAAGACTAGACTTGAGCAGTTGGATTTCTTGTCTATCAACAACTCTAGCCTTTTCAAGTCCTTTGTTGACCTCACTTTTGATATTATTCTCGGTATTCTTTATTTGATCTCGCAATTGACTTATCATATGATTCCTCTGCCTCGACCTTTCTTTTAGATTATCAACAGAGAATAAGTTGGCCACTGCAAAAGCTCCCAAAGAGCCTACCATCTCTGTAGAAAAATCTTCATCTTCCAAATTTTTCCCATCTAATAATACTCTGTTCTTTTTTACCATTGTACCTTCTTTCAGGTGCATTTTGTGTTTCACCACAACTTTCCTCTTCTTACTGAAAAAGAAGTCCGAGGAAGGTATTTCTTCAATAGAGATCGGAGTAACATCGCTTATGTATATAAACGCAAGACTGGGAGTCCCAAAACTTGATTGTAAAGGGGTTAATGTTGTAATAGGACTACCCAACTCTGTGAACTGCGTTCCTTTTGTTGTTTTGGAGGTATAAACAGGAGTAGTTGACAATAAAGGAAATATCATTTGATTCTGTTTTAGAGGTTTCTTGGATTTAAAATATTTTGCGGACTCTGGATGTTCTGCATGCGAAGTTTCTAATCCTTGTGAAGACACTTCAGGATTCTTTGGGGTTTCCTTAGTAGTTTGTTTACCAAAGGAGTTTGGTTCAAACCTTGGAGGTATACTTCCTTCTTCCGAAGGAGTGATTATCGATTCTCCCTGTAGTATCTTGGGCAACCCACTTCGTCTGTGTTTTTGGAAAGTGAAAAATTTGGCATGTAGGTTAGGGGGTAATGCTTGGACTCTGTCTAGTGCCTCCTCATAAACTCTAGTTCCTTTGAATATGTCACCATAGGGGGAGTATTCATGCTCATATGTTTTCATATTACATTGAGATTGGTGATTTCCCACAATTTGATATGGATCATGCCTTCTGAGCTCGACGTCCACCAATTTAACATTCTCTAATGCTGCAACTTCTACGTTGGAATGGCCAAAATTTAGCAGTGAAAACCTTCCAACCTGTAGAGGAAATGTTGGCCAGAGTTTCTTTTGAACTACTTTTATATCTTTGTTGATGCCTCTTGTTATTATTTCTTATGCCACTTCTCTGCACACCAGTCTGTCAGGTAGAAACTTTAGGAGAGCATGAGGGGGAATTGAGCATCTGAAAACTCTAATATAAGAGAAATTTTCTTCAATAAACCAATCTGCAACTGTTTAAAGGTTTTTCATAATTTGATTAGAAATATGATTGGGTGGATAACCATATAATGTTTGATGCACAAGAATCACTACATCATGATAGATTTCATAAAATAAATCTTTTACTTTT
>JASDQU010211283.1:0-18666 GCA_032191745.1 Picea mariana | reverse complement strand
TATTACATCCGAATACATTGATCTACCTATGTGTGGGTTAGGACCTTAACATTGTTCAAATGGACCTTCAACTGTGACAATATGTAATGGAAAGTGTTAGCACAAGAAGTCACCCCTGGATTGCGGCAGAGGTAAGCCTGATACCCATCAGAATTTTATGTCATAGGTTGGTTATAAAAGGGTCAAATGGGCATAATCTCAATAAAACATCGTCTTAACTCAAGAACTGGACTAATATGCACAAGAAGGTGAGGTATTTGTTTAATGTTAGTCAGTAAGTTGTAGTAAGGGTGAGTATGAGGAAGAATTCAACGAGGAAAATGTAGAGGTCCATTGTGAACATCAGGTTTTCTAGAATCCTAAGGAAGGGAAAACTTAAACATAAGGTCCTCTTGGGTTCAAATCTCAAAGATATTGAAAGAAATCATAACAACATTACATTCGAGCATTCAACATAATACAATCTCAACAATCCATGTGAATCAGTCATTCGTGAACTCTCTTAGTAACAGAGGAAGATAAGATGGAATAAGAAGGTTGACTGTTATTAAACAAGAATTCTCAGGCTACCACACATAACCAAGAACCAGGAGCTTCGTTAAAAATTTACAATACGGGATATTTTCTCTACCATCGACCTTTACAAAATATAAAACTAAGTATATATACTCAAATCAACTCGCCCCCCTACAAAAGCGTGCTCTGGTAACTCTATTCAAGGCTCGATGTCTGCATCTTCCACTATCAGACCACACTTGCACTCTTCCGTCAGACACGATCTCGGATCAGTATGGGCTTTGCAGGAGAATCCGTTGATAGGGGGACCTTGGGTTGATAGTCTTCCTCCACAACCAGCTCTTCCATGCTTTCCATTTACGGGGTGAAACGAGGTTTCAACTACCTCCCCCATTTCCATTAACTGCTTTCATTGGGATCAGAACACAGCCTCACACCCAGGAATGCTTTAGGCGGTGCTCATGATTTCCTCAAAATGACCTCGGCACCTCGGACCATGCTATTTTCCTACTGCATTCAACACAAGTGCTCTCGGCCTTTGGGGAAACTCCCCTCTATCGCTCCAATGTTGCATGTGACCTCATGCCATGACCTGGAGCTTCCATCCAAAGATGTTGTCAGGACTTTGCCTTTCAAAAGTTTTCACTCCAACTTGATTCCAACATTGCGATGCTCGAAATCATGAAACATCCTTTGAGATCGATGGTTGATTATGTTTCAGAATAAATGACCACAATATTTTCCCTAACGACATGAAATGTCGGCTAGCGTTGATCGTTGGACCCTCTTTCTGGACCTACTTCTCATGTGATCACGTGTGGAGACCATGGGCCCAGTTGTTGAATGTTTTGCAATTTCGCGTTTCGGGGTTCTCGCACCATGTTCCACTTCTGAAACCCGATCCACGAAATTGCGATCCTGCTGATCTGGTGCCATGCATCCCTTAATTTGAACGACTTAGATTGAAACCATCGGCTTTTTGGGTCCTGATATTTCGGTCTATGGATGCACCTAAACGATGAACCCCAAACTCCCAATTCCCAATCCTCCAAAAATTACTGATGTCAGATCAACGGCCCTAGGCTCTTCATGATTAGATGGCCTAGCTCATTTCGCGACTTCATGTTTTGCGAGATCTGATGAATTTTCTCCTTGACCGCTCCATCTCGTGAAACTGCGAAAAACTACTCCTTGCCTGCTCGCCTGATTTGAGACCACATCAAACCGCTTCATGTGGTGCGCTTGGTGCTCATGAATGTGACCTGTAAACAATTACTTGGAGGATTGTGGGGCCTGAGAAAACAAAAGGATCAATGATAGATGCAAAGAGAGAAGTGGTCGTTTTTGTGGAAAATAGAGAGTTTCATGGCCGATATTTATCGAGCAAGCTACCAAGGAAAAACAGGCCGATCAAACGGATCAGGGTGAACAAAAGAAAACTACAAGCTAAGAGGGAAAACTTACGATCGGGTCTGCAAAAGGAGGAGAGATAGGAAAAATTTACAAACTTAAGGTATAAACCACAACTCCTAAGGCTTTGACAAGTTAATGAGCTAACATTAGGCTCCACAGGGGATGGCATGCTCCCTGCAGGTTGCCAAGAACGTGCATCTCCAGTGACTTAGATGTTTGGCTATGGAGTCTAGCTCAAAAATTTCTCCAAAGAAAACAGGGAAATATGTACACTACTCTACTTACAAAAAGAAAGCAAACACATATGCTCCAGAAGGAGCTTATTTATGTACAAACCTTTTTTATGTCAGCTTCGTAGTCAGGAAAAACATCCAATGCAGAATACACTTTCTCTTCAACATTGGAATATTTAGAAGAGACATGTTGATCTTTATGAACTCTTAAAACAACAGACACGTTTGATACATTGTTAGGCATTTCTACGTTATTTCTATCATAATGAATATCATTCAACACCTCATGATTTTCATGGAAAATGATTTCTTCCACAACAAGAATTTCATCACAAAACTGATATTTGTGATAGGCAGAATCTTTATAAAGCAAAGAAAACTCATCACAATAGCTTTCATAAAGATAATCAGCTGAAAAATAATCCTTACAAAATGAACTAAAAGCTACATGAAATTTTTTCAAAGAGCTGATGCTTGCAGCGGGAAGAGATTGACACCAATCATGGGAAATCCCTTTTAATGAACACTTGAAAAGCTGAATCTAAACATCTTCATGCACGATATGAAATCGATGAATAAATTCATGAAAGTCCAATAAATGTTCAGCTGGTACTTCCCACTCTTTTCCTCGAACTTTAGGAAGGCTTCTTTCCTGGTCAATCTAAGGAAGCAGTGGATTAGGGAAACCAACTATTTTCAAAAATCACAGAAGGCATACCTTTGAGCTAAAATCCTTTTCATTTCAAACTAGTAGAGTCACTGATCGATTATTTGAACATGGAGTCGCCAGGTGAATGATATGTAGCTTTGAATGTGTTTGGTATTTGTTCACCATAAAAAGCTAGATCTAATCATTTTCATTCTCCTAGGGAACTTCTCAAGTTGATAAAGCAGTTGCTAAAAGCCTTCTCAAGAAATCCTCTCTAGGTCAGCTTTAGGTGTGCTAGAGGCAGCCACAACTGAAAAAGTGGAGCTGAAATAGTGGAGTCACAATGTGCAAGTTGCAATCTTCAATGGTACTGATATCTGATGCACCTTCAGAATCAGAGCTTCTTTGCCATTCTATCCTAGGGAAAATCTTCAATTTGTCCCCAGCAACTAGAAGTCACCCCTGGATTGCAGCAGAGGTAAGCATGATACCCATCATAATTTTATGTCACAGGTTGGTTATAAAAGGGTCAACTGGGCGTAATCTCAAGAAAACATCGTCTTAACTCAAGAACTGGATTGATATGCACAAGAAGGTGAGGTCTTGGTTTAACTTTAGTCAGTAGGTTGTAGTAAGGGTGAGTAGAAGGAAGAATTCGGCAAGGAAAATGTAGAGGTATGTTGTGAACATCAGGTTTTCCAGCAGCCTAAGGAAGGAAAAACTTAAACACAAGTTCCTCTTGTCTTCAAATATCAAAGATATTGAAAGAAATCATAACGGCAATACATTCAAACATTCAACATAATATAGTCACAACAGTCCATGTGAATCAGATGTTCATGAAATATCTCATTAGCAGAGGCAGATAAGATGGAATAAGAAGGATGACTGTTATTAAACAAGAAGTATCAGACTACCACACATAACGAGGAACTAGGAGCTTCATTAAAACTTTACAATACAGGATATTTTCTCTACCATCAACCTTTACAAAATATAAAAATTAAGTATATATACTCAAATCAACTTGCCCCCCTACAAAAGAGTGCTCTGGTAACTCTATTCAAGGCTTGGTGTCTGCATCTTCCTCTGTTATACCACACTTTCACTCTTTTGTCATACACGATCTCGGATTGGTATGGGATTTTTAGGAGAATCCGTTGATAGGGGGACCTTGGGTTGACAGTCTACCTCCACGACTAGCTCTTCCATGCTTTCCATTTACGGGGTGAAACGAGGTTTCAACTACCTCCCCCCATTTCCATTAACTTCTTTCATTGGGATCCGAACACAGCCTAACACCTAGGAATACTTTAGGCGATGCTCATGATTTCCTCAAAATGAACTCGACACCTTGGGCCATGTTGTTTTCCTACTGCATTCAACACAGGCACTCTCAGCCTTTGGCACAACTCTCCTCTATCGCTCCAATCTTGCATGTGACCTCATGCCATGACCTGGAGCTTCCATGCAAAGGTGTTGTCAGGACTTTGCCTTTCAAGAGTTTTCACTCCAACTTGATTCCAACATTGCGATTCCTGAAATCGCGAAATGATCTTTGAGATCAGCGGTTGATCCTGTTTCAGAATGGAAGGCCACGATATTTTCCCCGACGACACAAAATGTCGGCTAGTGATAAGAATTGGCCCCTCTTTCTGGATCTGTTTCTCATGTGATCATGTTCAAAGACCGCATGCCCAGTTCTGGAACGTTTCACGATTTTTCATTTTGGGGGTCTCACACCATGTTCCACTTCTGAAACTCGATCTGTGAAATCACGATCCTGTTGATCCAGCGGCACACATCCCTTAATTTGAACGACTCATATTGATGCACCTTAACGATAAGAACCCCAAACTCTCTATTCCCGATCCTCCAAAAATTATCGATGTCAGGTCAATGACCCTAGGCTCTTCACGATCGGATGGCCCAGATCATTTTGCGACTTCATGTTTCACGAGATTTGATGACTTTGCTCCATGACCACTCCATCTCGCGAAACTGCAAAAAAATGCTCCTTGCCTGCTCACCTGATTTGAGACCAAATCAAACCGCTTCATATGTTGCACTTGGTGCTCACAATTGTGACCTAGAAACAATTACTTGGAGGACTATGGGGCCTGAGAAAAAAAAAGGATCAACAACAAAGGGAAATAGAGAAGTGGTCGATTTTATGGAAAACAAAGAGGTTCATGGCCGATATTTATCAGGCAAGCTACCAAGGAAAAACAGGTCGATCAAATGGATGAGGGCGAATAAAAGAAAACTACAAACAGAGAGGGAAAACTTACGATTGGGTCTGCAAAAAGAGGAGAGATAGGAAAAATTTACAAACTTAAGGTATAAACCACAACTCCTAAGGCTTTGACAAGTTAATGTGATAACATAAAAGAATGTTTGTTTTTTCTTCTGGAAGATATCTGGAAGACTTTACATTTCCTTTCATAAACATGTGTTTCTTTGAATAAGGCTGGCCGATAATAACTAGCACATATGAATTTATGTGCAGTGGTGTCTCCACCAAAATGTCATCCTACTGATCCATCGTGAAGTTCACATAAAACCCTTTTTGCATCAAGTTTTTCCAAACATCTCAATAGCACATCAATGTAATTTCTTTTGAACAACACTCCATCTATAAGTTGATAATGATCAGACTTCAATATAAGTATTATTTTCTTCTGAGCTTCTAGGTATTGGGGTAAAGTCCCATGAGTAAGGTAATATTTAATTTCATAATACCAAGAATATGTAGTTGTAGGAATATAATAAATTTCTACCTCATTTTCCCAACTTTCTTCTTCTCTTACCTAGGAAATTTCTGCTTCAACTGCCAACTTACATAACCCTTGAACTATTACAATCTTAGCAAGTTTAATTTCAAGGTCATATTTCCGAAGAGTTGTCATCCAATTTTCTCTTTGATCACCTAAATCCTTCTCAGCAAATAAATTTCTAATTGTTGGATGATGGTACAACAATATTTGTGTGGGATTTCAATAGATAAGGTCAAAAGTGTTCGACGTATTTAGCTTGTTTATCCTTATATATTTTTTTGAGTAATTATTGTTGCATAAGATGAATTAGATGCAAAAGTATAATGTATAAATTATTTATCAAAGTTTGGATTCGTCAGGGAAGGAGCTTCAAATGTTTCTCCTTTGATTGAAATAAAATATTTCTTTTCTGTTTCATCCCATTTAAAAATAACGTATTTTTTAATCATATCTTACAATGGTTTAACAATTTCAACAAAACTTTGAACAAATCTTTGCACAAAATTAATTTTGCGAAGAAAATACTGCATAGACTTATTTATATGAGGCAAATCAATATGATAGATAGTTTTAGTTCTCCCAGATTATATCATGATTCCAAATTTTGAAACGATAAAACCATGTAGCTTTCCTTTTGTTACTGCAAAACAAAATTCTTGGGATTTGAAGAAATTCCATACCTATGACATTGATTGAAAATTCTCCTGAGATGATGAATATGATCACTTCTATTTCTAGAAAATACTGTAACATACTCTAAGTAAACTACTACGGATTTTTTTACAATCCCATGAAAGGATATATCCATTTCTCATTGAAAATTCACCCTTGCATTAATCAATCAAAAAGGAATTTTCCAATAAGCATATGTTCCCCACTTAGTTCTAAAAATTGTTTCTAGCTGATCAAGATGTGATATCAAGACTTGGTTATACCCTGAGAAACCATCCAACAAACAAAGCATTTCTAAACCTGATACACATGGAAATATTTGTTCCATTGAAGGAATTGGATAATTATATTTATCAAAAAATCAATTTAAGTTTCAAAAATCAATACATATTATGATATCCCCATTATTTTTCCATACTGGAACAAGATTATAAACCCATTATGAATGACATACAAGAAAAATAATCTAGGATTCAAGTAACTTATTCAACTCCTTTTTGATCAATGGTTCCATAATGGGGTTTATCTCCCACAACTTCTGTTGAACATGCTTTTTTTTTTCTTTCTTAATTGGAATGGAATGTTGGATGATATTGGTATCATAAGTATTGAGATCACCATAGGTCCAATAAAAAATGTCTTTATATTATTTAAATAATTTAATAAAATAATTTTTTTCTGGAGCAGAACAACCAATTCCTAAATTGATATTTTGACGATTTTGTTCTATCCCCAAAATTGATTACTTCATATTGTATTGATGAGTTGTTGATCTTGCAATCGGTAACCCCTTTGAATTTATCTTGTAAGTCATCAAACTTCTCCAGTCAAACCACTGATTTAGGCATATCATTCTTAGGTATCAGATTTTCCTCTGATGTCGAGTCCTAAAGAGACTCATCATGTTGTATCTCTTCAGTGATTGATCCTTTAAAAGTGTCCTCTTGGGTAAGAAAATTTAAAATTTTATCATCATCAAAAACTCTGTAGTTGTAGTATTATTTGGTACAAAGGGCCTAAAAAATAATTCCACAAAAGAATTATTAGTTGAGAAATATTTTTAGGTAATCAATTTAGAAGATACATCAACAAGTAAATCTGCATCTAAATTTTGTGAGCGAGGTAAAAAAAAAATATCGAAAGCATCAAAATAATTGATCAGATTCCATACCTCATGTCGATACTTTTTAAGGTGATTAGAAACACAATGTATAGTGTTCCATACCCATTTTACAATAATTTATGAATCACTAATCACTTTCAAATCAATTTCCTTTTTGATTCATTGAATAAGATATTCATATACAATTACATTTTTCATATATTCAAACTCCAATCTACAAGGAATAAGAGTTTTGTTTCCTTTTGGATCCTTGAGGATACAAATAGCTCCTACACCCTCATGAGACTTGGAAACATCAAAATGTAAATTCCATAAATTGGTATTTACATCTATGTCAATTTTCCTAGGTCTTGATATAATACAATTTGGTTCAACAATCTGAGTGCAATGTATAATTTCATATTACATGTTTGACTCCACAAGAGGTGAAGTTTTTGTAGTGAAATTTCCAAATAATGTTTCAAAACAATAATTACCCAAGATAGAATTTGTGAAAATGATTGATCCAAAATGGATTCAAACCAACAATGGATAAGACTTAATACCTACAAAAAAATTGACAATCGACCAATAGTATGTAATCCATGTAAAACAATGCAAGGTTAACATTGAATAATACAAATAAGGATTTACGAGAAAGTTAAAGAAAAATGATTGAAAGATAAGGAAACAAACAGGAGAGAAGGCTAAGGAATGAGAAGTGAAGAGCCATGGTTGTTGGCCTTCCCTTACCCCCTATCTCTCCCTATTTATTCACTCTCACTCATTCCCAAAGGGATTTTTGGCTAGGGAGGAGGAGAGCATTGTATCTAAAATTGCAGAAAGAAGAATACTAAGCACAATTGAAACTCGTTTTTCCAATTTGGGTTCCAAGGTAAAAATCATGTCTCATTGAGTTGTTTGTCCTCTATGAAATGAGTAGTTTTCTGGTTAAATTCGCCATTGTATTTCATGGAGTATGTTGGGTATATTTTTAAATGGCTTCATTGCATCTTAATGTGTGGATGTAGAGTGACTTGTTGCATCTTATTTTTATTACTATATGTGAGAGTACATTGATAATGGTGATTACACATGCTAGCTAGTAATATTTACCATTGGATGTATTGGGAATTCTAACAATCTTTTCCTAGCTTCTAGGAATTTTAAGAATCATTCCCTTGCCGTCGGGTGTTCCAATTCTTATCTTCATGTTGTCTAACCTATCCATGACCTAAACCTAGATTTTGGGCATTCTATCAAACATGCCAATGGTTACCTAACTAATGCCATCCAATTCTGAGATCAATGGATACAATTTTATGATTGTTGTGATTCCTAAAAAGTTTCTAACCTTGGAATGTCATAAATAATAATTTTCTTTCATTTAAAAAGGTCATGCAAACCCATAATGACCATGCACACCTCAAGAAACCCATACACTACCCACGACTTGGATTTTTTGTCCAATCTTTGTGTGTGTGAACCCCAACTTGAGGAGATACTCCACATGTGTCTTCTTTGTTTCCAGAGAACTATGTGTGAACCCTAGTTCAATGAGAGACTCCACGCACATCCTCTTTGTTTCCAAATTTCTACGTCCAAACCCTAGTGTTCATTAGACCCCATGCATGCCTTCTCTTTTTCCTAGGATGTGTGTGAACCCTATATCATGTGAAGACCCACACATTTGTTCATTGTTGTCAAAATGCTAGGTATTCTTTGTTGTCAACATTCTTCAGTGTGAACCATAGCTCGATAAGAGACTATACTATGTGTGTCTCTGCTCGAAATAATTCTTATGAAGATACCTAATGACACGTGTATAAACTAAACATGCTCATGCTCTCATCCTATCCCTAGGGCACCTAAGGAATCCTACTTTTCGTCATGGCATTTCAATATCAATCCCTTTGGTCAATTACTAGCTTTGATCTATTTTCCTCATTGGCTCATGGTCCAAACATTGTGTTGAGTATCCACTTTGATAGATGGTGCATATTCTCTCTTTCCCACATATATCATGAATGATTTGGATATTGAACCCTATGATAGCCATATAATAATTCTTCTCATTAGGGAATTTGAGAGGTGGACTTATAATTGGTGAAGAGAACACAAATTGAAGGAATTGCATTCAGAAACATTGTTAAATAGCATGTGGTTAAGAAGTTGATGAATAGTGAGGAGCATCTTCCCTTTGACAACATGAAACAATGTTGGGATATGAATAATAATGCATTGTTTTTTAATTCCATCCTCTGTATTACTATTAGTGAGAGTTGTAACACTATGATATAATAGTGTATGAAATGATACTAGAGGTGGTGACCAAAAAGCAAGAAACGTTCCCTACAATCAAACCGTGTACTTCCTCCATTCAAAGATATTGATAATTGCACAGGATGATTGGAGGAAAAACCCAGTGTGAAGTTTCCATGTTTAATGAAAACTTTGTGAAACCATAAACATGAACTTTAGATTTCGTATGAAGCAATATTCCACTTGTATCTCATTCAAGAGCGATGGGAGATCACATTCCATATCCATTCACACCTAAGAACGATAATAAAGGTCTTACTAAGTTCTCAGGGAAAGAGTGTTGTAGATCTTGAATAATTTTATAAGAATGATTATCATTGTCATTTCTAGCTAATTTATTGTGCATACTACATTGAGTGAAGACCTTCCTCATTAGGAGAAGAACAAAGTTCGTTGTGTAGGATAGAGAATAGAGGCTTGGTAGACTTGAGAAGATAGATAATTCTACGTAAAACTCAGAGATAGAGAAAATAAATATAATTCTTCATAGGGTCCTACGTTGGTGAAGTGATTCCACTATAGGTCCCTTGATTACAGATCAGATGGTATTAGATTACTTGAATACTTGATTGATAAACTACTTCTATAATTGTGAACAAAAGATTGCATATATCATCATGGGTAACTCAAGAAGAGATAAGTTTGAATATGTAAGTACTAGTAATGCTCATCTTTGAGAAGAGAATGAGAGCTTGAAGGAGAAGGTTCAGATGTTCAGAAAGAGGATGGGAGAGATGGATAATCAAATGGATAATTTTACCAAATTATTTTAATTACTTAAGAATAAGTTTGAAGAACATTAGGACACCCTCACTGCAGTCAAAATAGATTGGGATAAGCACATAGTGTAGATTTCATACCTTGGTGAGATGGTGATTCAGATGGATAATTGACAAGAGGATAGGTTCACACAGATGATGATACAACTGCAACAAGAGTTGGAAGAGGAGGAGGCCTTGGAGAATATCCAAGCAATTGTTAAAAAGAACTAGAAATAAAGGCCACCATCCATTTCCATCGCCTCAAATAGAACCATGATTCTGACCATTTTTGTAATCTCATCATCCATATGCAATCCTAAATATCATATTGGTGAATTTGAGAAGAATACCAGGGGCATTGGTTCTAAACTTCTAATAAAAATGTGTTATTATGGACACGAGATAGAAATAGGACACAAGACATATTGAGCCCCATTGTAAATATGACAAGGGCCAAGCATGAAGGCATAGGATTTGATGATATAAGTGTAAGTTCCATCACCATGAAGAGAATTTTTGTGAAGACAATAGACATGTCGGAGTTGGATTTCTCATTAGGAGGAGTACCAACAATAAATGAAGGTGGAAGCTCAACACCACCTTATCCTTATGGTAGATTGAAGGAGAGAAGCAATGAGGAGATTTTGCAAACTTATCCTACACATGCACTTAGAGACAATAAAAAACCAATTAGTGAAATCATGAAAAAGAAGAAGAGAAGGAGGTCTATGTCAAACAAGACATTTCATGTTTGTCATTTCTACACGAAGAGAGGCCATGCCATATATAATTGTTGGTACATAGATACATGATAATATTATGGAATGAAAGGCCATCTTGAAGCATATTTTTGGGAGAGGTAAGTCATATTCTAGAGGATAGATTGCTTCCAAAGAAGGAATGGAAAGAAGGATTGTCCAATCCAAAAGCATACATAGAGGCACATGGATAGGAGGAGTATGGAAAGAAGTCTTTGTAGAAACAAAAAGAACTTTTTCCACCACTACAATTTGAGTGGTCATTAGGAAGAAAAGTGTTAGCAACTTCACCCATATCTTCACCCTAGACATTTCATATCCAGGAGAAGGGTGTGGAGAGTGAATATTGAGGAAGAGGAATAGCTTCGTACATATCCATTCCAAGTGACAGAAGTTTTCCAAGGAAAGATAATAACATAGGAGAGAAGAAAAACAAACAAGAAATACAACAAGTTAATGTCCAAAGCATCCACAATCCAATTATTTTTTTGGTATTTCATCCAAAGAACCCCATCATGGAGTTGTGGTGGAGATTGGTGCATGGAAGTCAATGATATTATAGGAGTTCTTGATAACTCCATGGTGTGCTTGAAAGAATGTAGATGCACTTAAGAGATTTTTCCATGCTAGAAAGCAATCGATCCTAGTTGAAGAAGGTGGTCACACTTCCTTTCATATGATTGATTTGTGATGGTAGCATATTGGGATCACACTGAATAAGAATACCAACATTCGAATTGGCTTCATGACTGCCAATATGGACTGTCTCCAAGGAAAAGAGGGAGATGGGAATGGATGTTGAGTCCAAAGTTTGGATCTGTAGATTTCTCAAAGCTAAGAATCAGTGAGAATATTTATGCATTGCAGGAACAAGCAAGCTAGAACTAGATCTAGAGCCATAGCCAAGGACTAGAGCTAGTAGCTAGAACCATGAGCCAGAGCTAGAGACAAAGTTATAGTTGTATCCAGGATCCAACATCAGAGTCACATTCTAGAGAAGCATAAAACATTGATGTAGATTGGTTTCTTAAAGATTTTGGAGACCAAAAATCCTCTCAATGGGGAGGTGTGATCTGAAATGGATCTAAACCAACAAAGGATAAGAATCAATACTTGCATAACAAATTGAAAATCAACCAATATTATGTAATCGATGTAAAATAATGCAAGGTTAACATTGAACAAGCCAAATAAGGATGTAAGAGAAAGTTAAATAAATAATGATTATAAGATAAGGAAACAAATAGGAGATAAGGATAAGGAATGGGAAGTGAAGAGCCATGGTTATTGGCCTTCCCTTACCCCCTAGATATCCCTTTATTCATTCTCACTCATTCCCAAAGGCATTTTTGGCCTCGGAGGAGGAGAACATTGTATCTAAAATTACAGAAAGAAGATATTGAGAACCATTGAAACCAGTTTTCCAAATTTGGGTTCTAGGGTTAAAATCGTCTCTCATATGTCTCATTGATTTGTTTTTCCTCTGTGCAATGAGTATTTTTCTAGTTAAATTCACTATTTTATTTCATAGAGTGTGTTGGTTATATTTTTAAATGGATTCTCTGTATCTTAATGAGTGGATTTAGAGTGACTGTTGCATATTATTTTTATAACTGTGTGAGAGTAAATTGATAATGGTGATTACACATGTCAACTAGTAATATTCACCATTGGATGTACCAGGTGTTTTAAAAATCATTTCCTGGATTTTGGGAATTCTAAGAATCCAACCCTTTCTCTTGGGTGTCCCAATGCTTATCTTCTTGTTATCTAACCTAGCCATGACTGTTGGAGGAAGGCCAAAGAAGAAAAGTAAGGAATTTTTGGGAAAAAAAGCATGCATGAGGAAAGCAACAGCCGGAAGGAAGAATAGCATGCGCACATGCAGGGAAGACCTAACGATGTTAGGGTTAGGGTTTTGGTAATGTATTGTAATGGATGAAGAGATAGAAGTGTATAAATATAGATACTTAGGTATCATAGGGGGTTCTGATTATTTTTGTTGATATGAAGGTTCAGAGTTCGATATACAATAGAGATCAGTTGTTATTGTAGAAGTGTTGTGGTGAGCGATATGTAATAGTTTGTTGGATGATCTATTTTTTATAAGTTGTTGAGCTAGAGAAGATGAAGGAAGGTAGATGTTGAGGGTTAGATCATAGGTTGAGGAGCCTAGTGCGATCTAGTCCGCCTCATATAGATCCTACCCAACTATGAAGGATTGCAAAGCGTGTGACGTTGTAGATGCGGAAATACTATAATAAAAGAGTTGAGAGGCAAATCTTCGTGGATGTAACCCAAGAGGGGGTGAACCACAGTAACATATGTGTTATGTGATGAATGCATGCTTATCTTTATTGTCTTTAGTAGTTATTGTTATGCTTAAATGAATGTGTTGTTACATTTCCCGTGTATTTGAAATTGACAGTAGATTGTGGTTAAAAGTTATAATAATGGTTCAATATTGAGTTCTCATATCTCACACTTAATCCTAGGTTGTAAACACCTAAGTCTTACAGCCACCCGTTAAAACTATCTTGGGTGAGACTATGCAGTGCATTCTGTGTGTTGTGTTGCCTTCTGGTTTACCAGGAGGGCTGATAGTTTTAGAGGCTTTATTGGAAACCTGAATAGACATGAAACCTGGGTCAATAAACTTAGACAGAATAGAATATTAAGTAAGAGATTTAACCAACAAATGGTTTTTTTTTCATTGGTAGGAATAAGAGAGGATTGAGTATATGAGATAAGTTGAAGACTTGTCGAAGGCAGATCAAGATAAATATTAGGGCAAAGAGAAATGAGCAATTAAAAGGGGATGTTGAGACTGTGGAATCCCACAAAAGCAAAGATCGAAAGATGGTTAAGAACAAAAGAGCTAGAGTTTTCACACAAAGACAATAGAAACCCTAGAGTAACACCTTGCAAGTATCTTGAGAAATACGTGTTTACTGATTTGCATGAAGTATTTTTTTGTGATTTTCCACACTTACTGCAGCGGTGGATACTAAGTTGAAGGATAACCATGCAAAAAACCGGATTCGACAGTTAGATTGGACCCCAATATAGATTGAGAAACTACAGTAGGTGAACAATAAATTCACCCACACAATAGACTTTTGGCTTCACAGTATTGTGGTAGGATTTATAATAGAGTTTGTAGTCGACACAACAAAGTCGTACAGTGTAGTGGAGCAAGAGTTTCTACGTGGACCTCGAGGAAGGTACATTTGATCGATGTATACCTCTATTAAGATACTTCTATATAACAAGGGCGTACTAAAAATGGAGTCAGACAACTAAACTTCCCTGTGTGCATGGGGGAAGGGGAGAAGCATTGACATAAAGAGGAGAAATGAAAGGAGGAAAGGATAAGGGAAAGAAGGAGGAACCCTTGGACCCGATTATGATGGATTATGTCCAGATCAAGAAGATCATGGCGACAGCTGGAAAGACATGTAGTGGAGTACCCTACCAATACAAGATGAATACTAAGAAGAGAGTTGTAGCCATGAGGGAAGGCTTGGTGAGTGATGAGGAAGAGGTATAGGATCTTCAAGCTGTGGATAAGATTGAGGAAATCTTGCATGCAACATATCAAAGGAAGATGAGAGGTCCAAGAATGGGAAGATAAGGCAGAAATCCTATCCATATTAATGTTAGTGTGGATCCCATAAACCCATGTGCGACTAATACACCAAACAGAACACCAATGTTTAGACAATTGAATTTCAAAAGAAGTCAGACAACAGAATGTACATCTACACAAGGAACAACAACTGAAGCAGCCAGTTCAGGCATCACTAGTTAGGACACGATCCCACCATCAGGTTACCAGAATTTCAAGGAGAAGCAGTAGAAGACCCCGAGAATCACTTGTTCATTTATGGAAATATCTGGGAATCAAAACAAAACACTGATGAAGATACCAAACTTGCACAGTTAGCTATTATGCTAAGAGACCATGCACTAGACTGGTACATGAGTTTAGATGCAAACAGTGCCCCTGGGATGATAAGGTCACTGACAGACATTAAGAAGTTACTGATAAATGAGTTCCATAAATCGAGATCAGAGGATCAATACATGAATGAGATGATATAAATCTGACAGAAATCTAGAGAATATGTTTGGCAAATTGACCAGCGATTCAAGAGTTTAAAAGGAAAGTTGAAGTATCTCCTGACTGATATGCAGCATCAACACCTGTTTTTCAACTCGTTGTGACCACACTTAAAATACCCATTGTGACAATAGAAGTTCCAGATGTAAGCAACCCTACAACTAGAAGAAAACCAGTATCAAAAAATGGACCCAACTATCGAATAACTGAAGGAGGATATAAATAAATTAACGTTTTAGCTAAAACAAAATAAGAACAAGGACAAACGAGAATTTTTTTGGTGCACCACATGCAGGACGGAAGGGCACCACAAGAATGAATGTCCAACATTCGTGAAGTATATGGAAGAGGGAATGCCAAATACATTACCAACAAGAGGATTATGGTGTGAAATCTACAATAAACTGGGTCACGATCCTTACCACTGCATGATGATGCAGAAATATGAGACAGTCCCAAAAGTTCATATTGAACCTTTTGCAAGTCAGTGGGCCATGATGACAAAGATTGTAGAAAAATGGAACCGATGAGAGAAAGGACATCATATGCATATAGAGTGCAGGAATAAATGATGATGGGGCAAGCTGCATCACAGTTTAATCAAGTTCCATATCCATACAACACTAGGCAACAGCAATATAATACTGCACAACAACCATATAATAACGTGCAACCATAGTACAACATGGCACATCCTCAGTACAATACCATGCAGTATAATCAGGAGCCTCAGTATAACGTGCCGAGAGGAGATCGAGCAGGCTATAGAGGTGGAGGATGAGCCAGAGGAGGTTTCAGATGAGGTAGAGGACCAGTGGTATGTCATAATTGTCAACAACCAGGACATTATGCAAGAGAATGTTCACTTCCACTAGCAACTTGTATGTACTATTGCGCATCAGACCATGATTCAGAAGAATGTCCAACACTATTAGTAAAGATACAAGAAAAGAGGAACCATAACAACCAAAATGTTTAGTGGATTTCATCCAAAGCAAGGGATGAAGGATGGAACATCAATATAGTTACTCGTGGAGGAGTGAAAACAAGAAACGACGCTGCTCGACAAGAGCCAACACAAAATCAATGGGGGAAGAAGAACACTAAACCAAGGAAACAGTTCGATGCGTAGAACGAGAAGGCAATATTTAAGGAGGCCAGACAAGAATTTCAAAAGGAAGACATGGTGTCAACTTCAACTGCACAGCAAAACAAGGAAGCACTAGAGTAAGAGATGCCTGCAATATTGGATCATACCAACGACATGCAACCCATGGGACAAGTAAGTACAATCAAATGATTTTTTCAATCATGTGTAAAGGTACTAAGTGATCCATCATCTGTGAAATTATTTCAAAACATATTATAAAAATGTAGCATCGAGACGGAAGGCACACTAGAATAAAAAACAGTCAATCACCTACATACATGAAGAAGAACTAGTAGGGAGTTTAGATTGAATGCCAACATCAGAGATTTCAACATGGGAGATATCATACTAGATATAGGATATAAAGTTAATGTGTTACCAAAGAAGATATGTCAATGCATGGGAGAGCCGACATTAGGATATTCACCTGTTCAATTGAAACTGGCAAACCAACATAGATTCCTACCAATTGGTAGATTGAAATGAGTGACAGTAGACCTAGATGGAGTGTGCACTA
The DNA here is from genome assembly GCA_032191745.1 of Picea mariana. NCBI lineage: Eukaryota > Viridiplantae > Streptophyta > Pinopsida > Pinales > Pinaceae > Picea > Picea mariana. The sequence goes on along the minus strand of JASDQU010211283.1, from coordinate 1,673 downwards.
AAGCAGATTTTGAAGTCATTGAAATAGTGGACAAAACAACACCTTACCCAACGTTGCTTGGTCTGTATTGGGCATTTGAAAACCAGGCCATAATCAACTTGAAGACCCAGAAAATGACATTTGAGTTAGGAGAATACAGGGTCATCATGCCACTAGATCCATTGGAAGGGGAGAGGTTCATAGAACCCACTTGTCTAGACTTAGAGGAAATAATCCAGTTGTATAGAACAACTACGCATGATGAGGATTACGTAAACCCAACTGCATATGGGATACTCAATTGGCAGAGAATTAATTCATGTGAAACAGACTCAGACACTGGTTTAGAGAACTGGCAACAAGGGCTACATGAAGTGTCCACGAGAAGATGTGCAAGAATATACCACAATATTTATAGAGAGGAAGGGTATAGCTAGAGAGCTAGGAGAAATGAAGATACCAGTCAAACCTGAAGTGAGATCGATCAGACAGTGACCATATATATTGAACCCAATATATAAACATAAATTCAAAGTTGAGATCGATAGGATGCTCGAAGCTGGAATCATAGAACCGGTCGAAGAATCAGAATGGATAAGACCGATGGTAGTGTAGGGTAAGAAACAAGGAGGGATAAGGATATGTGTCGACTTGAGGAATTTGAACGATGCATGCCTACATGACCCATTCCCTACACCATTCACGAATGAAGTGTTAGAGAATGTAGGAGGACATGAAGCTTACTCATTCACTGATGGATTCTCAAGCTACCATCAGATCAATATAGCACAAGAAAATAGATACAAGACCATGTTTGCGATAGAATGGGGATCCTACCAATACACAGTCATGTCATTTGGACTAAAGAATGCACCAGCAATATTTTCCAGAGTAGTCATCGCTGCATTTAAGGAATTCATCCACCAGTTTCTAGAGGTATACTTGGACGATTGGATAGTCTATAGTTTGTCGAAAGACCATGTAGAAGTCTTACAACTGATGTTAGAGAGATGTAGGCAGTGCCAGATATCATTAAACATAAAGAAATGCATATTTGGAACACCATTTGGGATACTATTGGGCCATATAGTATGCAAACAAGGTTTATTAGTAGATCCTGCAAAGATGGCAGTAATTGTTAACTTACCACCACTAAAAATAGTCCATCAACTCAGAGTGACGTTGGGACACACAGGATACTACAGGAAGTTTATCAAATGGTATGTGCATATTACTGCACCAATGAAAAATTTGTTAAGAAAGGATACAAAGTTTCAGTGGAGCGACGAGTGTCAACATGGTCTGGATATCCTTAAGGAAAAGATGGTCACCGTGCCAATATTAGTATTTCCAAACTAGGAGAAGACATTTCACGTCTATGTAGATGCATCATCCATAGCACTTGGAGCTATCTTGGTGCAACCATAAGAGGAGGAATTGGATCACCCCATAGCCTTTGTAATAAGAAAACTATCAGAATCAGAGGAGAACTATAACACTACGGAGAGAGAAGGCCTAGCTATGGTCTATGCACTGCAAAAGTTCAGACATTACTTAGTGGGGATGTTGGAAGATTGGTTGTTGTCATTGATGTCAACCCTAGTCATGGGTTTTGGACTGCAAGATTGATAAAGGTATTTGGACATGAAGGAAAATGCACATGCATATACAACACACATGAATGGATAGTATAC
>JASDQU010211281.1:3600-18666 GCA_032191745.1 Picea mariana | reverse complement strand
TGCCTTAATCAACCTCATGAGGGAAGGTGAGGAGTTTTCTAATCTAACAGCTGAGATTAGATTAGATGGGTGGCTGAGATTTGGTGTCTCTTCACTCACCCTCACTTTAATCATAAAGTTATCTTTTAATTTGCATCTCACAAATTAATTTGACTAAGACCCAGATTCGGCAATTTCTCCCCCTTAGGCACCTAGGGAAGAGAAACACTTGCCTTGGTACATTATTTTAATTAAAAATTTAACACACACGACCAACCGGGCGAGCCTATGCTCAAATTAGTCTACAATTATACAACCATCCAATAGTAATCAAGTCGTAAAAACAATAGGCCAGGCTGGTCTTCTATATCATTCTTCAGACTGGAGGGCTAGGTTTGTTCCATAGCCAACAAAGGGATAGCAAAGCCACTCATTGTAATGGTGAAAAATCTGAGGCCACGATGCATACATATGAAGAACCACATCGCATTCATGGACGGGTACAAATCCATGACAGGGGGCCATAACCAAAAAGTGGGGCTCTAGTTTGGCAAGGTAATGTTATTTAACGCACGCAGATTATAACCCTCGTGCTCTTTAGTCAAATAACCACAACATAGAGGTGAATATAGGGCCGAGTAAGAACAAGAAAACCCATTTCGTGACCCTTAGTAGTGAAATCAACCAATGTCGAAGTGAACAAAACACAGTGACACAGAATGCCCTTAACCATTAAACCCCAAAAAGCCAAAGACTGGATTTAGTGACAATGCGTGAAGATAACTATCCACTCAAGACCAAACAAAAACCCTCCATTTAAACCAACAAGGATAACATAGAGCTACTACCCAGGATGATCAATAAATTCTATGAATTCAATATCATTGCAGGAAGAACCATTCAATTCAAGAACCCAATTTCACACAGTTGCAACACTTAAGAAAGCACAAACCAATACATCTGAGCTAGTAATCATTTCATAACTAGAGCAGAGTCATGAATGGAAAACAAAAAAACATACCTGTAATCGAATTCTTTAAAACGGGAGATGGCCAAGCAGTTCCTCTGTGCTAAGAATTTAGAGCATAACCACAACAACAAGATCGAACAATAGCCCGACTAGGGTGGTAGGTAATGGGAGGAGTAAAGGTGATGTGCAGTAAATGCATGTCACCTCCACCCACAATGAATTAATTCATCAATACATGCCAAAGAGTTCTTCATTAACACCATCAATCAACCCATGTATCGAGAACATCATCCATTAAAACCAACAACGTGGCCATATCACCTTTCTAACTTATGCCATAGCATAATTCCTCCAAGTTCCATATAGTTCAATAATTCTCTTAACCATTAGCACTATTACCTTGCCAAACGTGCCACCAACATTTCATACCATATGCGTATTAACCATATAACTCTATCACAATTGCATAACCACTTACTTTTCTAGCAAGGATTGAACAATAATCGTTAAGTCTTTCATGCATGTAAAATAACATATAGGATAGCTTAAAATTCTTCCCCTTTTGCAATTGTTTCTCATGTAGTATAGTAAAATTTTAGAATTAGATCCCTTTTCCTTTCACTTGTTGTAGTATTTTTTCCTTTCTTGAAACCTCCCTTCATGTAATTTCACTAACATGTTTGTTGTGCATGTGTGATAAGAACAGATAGCAATGACATCAATGAATAACATAGGCTATAGTAATATAAGGAATCAACACTTCATAAGCTCAAATCATGACCAATAACAACAATATCTCATCAACCATGTAATTCGTGTCGCACATCATCATAACATAAAAAATGAACATATCTGACCTTCGATAGTTTAAGGGGGTCACACCTACTAGTATTGTTTAATTTTTATAATAATAGGCTTTTATAAACACTTTGTGGGCGAAACTTTGTTGATGTTTTTTTTTAATCATCAACAGGAACTTTACATGCTTTTACAAGTGTTCCAAATATTGTTTTGTTAGTTATAACAATATCTAGGTAGAGAAAAGTTGCATAGTATTGATGGTCTCTCTAGTTTCTTCTTGTGTTTGGATAGGATTTAATGCCATTGTTGTTGCTAGGTAGTAATCCTAGATCAATGCATCCTCGAATGCATTGATGGTTTGCAACACATGCCATTGATTTTGCTAGATAGATCTTGCATTTCATTGTGCCTTTAAGTGCATGGGCAGTTGTCTCTTGTTCATTTTATTGGATAATGTTGAGCACTGACATATTGTTTTAATTCAATATATGGATCTTGTCATTATCTTAAAGAATGAGATTCAAATAAATATGGAAAGGTGATTTCAATAACTCACTCTTATTACTTTCCCTTGGATACAATGGATGTATACATTGGTGCCATGGCTTTAGGCTAGCAATGGAGGAAAGAGCCATGGTTATTTCTTCCATAGAATTAGTTCAATACCTTTGTGGTATCTGAGTAATAATGCATTAAGGGATGCATCACCAATACCATTTAGGGACTGTCACAATTTGTGGAATCTATATATTACATTAGGTAGTAGAGAAATAAGCTATTTCTACAAAAATCACAACAAGAATTTTCTATGAAACAACTTTAAGGAATATAAGTAGTACTAAAAGAAACTAAAAACTAGGAAGGAAATATTATCACATTTACATCATCTTCTCTAGGAGCTGAGAGTAAATCGAGAAGCAATAAAAAGAGTAATCCAAAAAATATATTGGTTACCCCAAATCCAAATTCGAGGTTGCAAAGAAAAGTTTCCCTTGAAGAAATCCAAAATCGTTTTTAAGCCTATGAAAAGTTTTAAGTGCATGTTAATATTCCTTAGTTGGTTAGGTCAAATGAAAATTTATAATTTCGATGCATATTATATTATATTTACCCTTCCATATCTCCAACTTTTAGCTTGATTCCATCTTTTTTTCATCTTCTTCTCCTTGAAATCCTCCACTAGAACATCCCACTTGATTTTGGGAACTAGTGAAGTGTTGAAATATTGTAATTGAGAAGAATATTCTAATTATAATTGAGTTATTTTTATATAGATCAAATCCCCTTTTGTGGATTGATCATGTCAGGATTTTGTATAAGACCAAATCCCCTTTTGTGTATTGGTCAAACCATATTTATATGGTGTTTTTTGTAAAGTCGCCCCCTAGGGCTAATTAAAGTGGTTTTAACCACTAGTTGAAGAAGTAGGCCCAGCTTGGTGAAAAGACACAACCCTAGTGCCTCCCAAATAGTATAAATAAGTGAGGATGACACCTCACTTACTCACTCACTCATTCACTCAAAAAGTGCACATCTTTTGGAGATAGATGTAGTTGCACGAAGAAGGAGAGAGAGGCACATTGCTCAGTCTTGGATATTCTTGGTGGTTTGGTCTTTTATCTTGGAATTGTTTTAGAAATATATATTAAGGAATTTTTTGCTAGTCCCCCCCCCGCATGACGGTTTCCTAGGATAAAATTTTGTGTACCTTGTGATTGTGTTTCTCTCAATGATCTTGCTTATGTTATTATTGTTAAGTAAATTGAAAATAACTTAATAGAAGCTCTAAATTTAACATGAAGGATGCTCATAATTAGGATAACATAGGAGATTAGTATGATACTTGTGCCATACTGCTTTCAAATACTTACCTGCCATAGAATCAACCACCTTTTGGTTGAATACTTGACCAAAAAGGTTCACTATGTATTTCATCAACCTTTTTTCAAATTTTGGAATTTATATCTGGTTCTTATTTTTTGTGAGAAAAGACCAAATGTCTTCTCTTGAAAGTGTTGATAAAACAAGTTATCCCCTACAATTGCAATCATATATTATGATTAGGTTTATAATATCAACATAAAAATATTATTTTTGTAAAATCAAAATAAGTCGAGGGATATGTAATTACCATAAATTTTAATCCCTTTAGTTGGACTAGTTCTTTGTCTATGTGTAAGGAAATAAGCAATTGACTAGTGATATTGACAATTGTGATTGACAAGGGAGTTGGATCAACATCTAAAAAAAGGGTATTAACATTACTATGAGTCTTGACATCGATAGTAATAGGTGTAGAAGTAGATGGGGCACTAACAATAGGTGTAGAAGTAGGGGCACTAGTTATGACAGGAGCAGGAGTAGAGGCACTGATGGTAGGTGCAAGAGTATGATAAATAGAAATAGTAGAAGAACTAACAATAGATAAATAGAAATAGTAGAAGCGCTAACAATAGAACATTTATAAATTTTTTTTTTATGTCAGGTACTAAAATTCATAAAAAGAAAATAAAAAAGTGTATGCATTACATTAAGACAATTGATCAAATAAAATTTTAGAATTTATTATGTTGTAGTGCTTGAATCTTTCAATCAAGTATTATTGTTGATTCATGTTTTCTTGAAAATGATCACTCAACAAACTCATAAGTTCTTTTGTTCAAATTTTTATCTATTTTGTAATAGGCCTCAAAAGGTTAGGATTGTTAAAGAAGTCATCATCGTGACCATCACGAGGTGGTGTGGACGTATACAAATACCCAAAAGTTAATATGGATTAGAACATCAACAAAAATTTATAAAAAACATATAAATGATATATTAGACTACTTGCAATGTATCGATATTTTTCTTGTGATCAACCTACAACATAAACATCGATATGTTAATTAGATAAAAGAAGCATAAGAAATAATTGATATAAAATATATAAACAATGTATAAGAAATAATGATCTCTTTCCTTTATTATACATAAGACATAAAGAATAAACTTTATTATATTCCTAAATGTAATCATTAAAACATACATAATCATCTTCCCCATAGGTGCACCCTAGATAATGCATTATTTGTACTTTGGCACAAGTTCAGACTGTGCATCTTCAAAATTGATGGTAGTGGACGTCTGAGTCATTTATTTTCACTAAATAGTTGGGTTAAAATGATATCATAGGGTACACATAGTCCACTTAGCCACAAACATTTTTATTCCAAGCATCCCCTTCAACTGGAGGTAGAAAAGTAGGTGTTAAGGAGGTTGGTAAGAATTTCATTAGTGGACTTGATAGATCTAACAATGATGCATGTACTAGTGCATGGTGCATTCTAGATAATGCCTACAATTATATTGGTTTTATGATCAAATTGGCCATGGTTGGTGATATCTGTAATAACATGAGATGAATCAACATAAAGATAAAAAAGAGGACAATCTGCATAATAGGAATTAGAGGGGAATTCATTCATGATGGCTTGACAATTTTTTATTTTTTCTTCTAATTTACAATTAGAACGTTTTTACAAGTATTTCTCGATATAAAATAGAGAGTTTTCAATATGAAACACATGGAATGAGCATATGCTAATTAGATAAATAAATACTTAAGATAAAACTATTGAAAATCTTATTCAAACACAATTAATACATAATGACTATAAGTTGTAAAACCCAATTACATGTTTCTTTAATTCTATTCAAATTGTAATTGATCAACAACTCATTCCCCATAGCTATTGGTTTTAATGCACATACCAAAAATTTATTTTCCATCATGCCCCTCAATCATGCAATTGGGTAGCTTGTTTGTGCTTCTAGGATGTGAATTGTTTATATTGTTCTTTATTTTGATTGTTTTCTTTAATTTTGTTATAATTTTCATCAATATCATATCTCCACATATTCTGTAGATATTTGTTTATCCATATCCAACATTTATAATTGTATGTTGGGCCAACATAATCCATCAGTTCACCTATATGGTTGTATGGAATGTTGACACCATTAATAGAAAAGAGACGCAACCCATGTAAACTAGTTGGTGCAATCCGATATGTTCTCCAGTCAATACAAAAATGGGTGTTTAAATCAGGAAGCGAGCCTTGGTTTCTAGTTTTCGCATAATGTTTGTATCTCAATGTCACTTGTTTTTCTCCATTAGTTTCATTGATATAAGAGTACATGCCTCTTTCATCAAGAAATAAATCCTTACATTTTTTAATTTTCTTTTGGCATTACCACCTCTAGTGGTTTTTAACTTCTTAATTAACATTTTCCCTTTCCCTTTTCTTTCAGAACTACGATCACTATTTGAATCGACATTTGACAATTATCTATTCAGTTGTTCTTGCCCATCCATTTTTTAAAATTTATAATGATTCAACATTTTGGTGGTCAAAATACATGACAAATTTCACATTTTTTGAAATAAAAATGGACAAATCATTGTTTTATATCTTTACATGGAAAATATTTCCTTGGTATTGCAACAGTAGAAAAATGAGGATATTTTGTCCACAAAAGCACAAACATTGCCCAAATTTAGCCATATCCTTAAAATCCTAAACTTGCAAAACCTTCATCCTCATTCTTAAAAAAATAAACTTCACACTTTTATACTAAAATCATTACTAAAGGAAGGTACATACCTTGAACCTTCATTCAATGAAAGTTGTTACATGGGTTCTATAATGTCACTATCAAATAGAAGCAATGGTGCCATTGATCCACAAGATTTTTTAACAAAAAATATTTTGATATGCTTCTTTCCAAGTGCACATCCCTCAAACATAACATATCTTTGAAATATGTAAGGAATGTAATATAAAAGGTGTTTCTTTTGCAACTAAGAGATGATTTTGTAATTAAAGTGACCCATTCTTTCATGCCATGATCTATTAACTTTGTTGGGTGTGAACATACCCCTATTTTGTAATTAATTCCCATAACTATAAAGAGACAATGAAATAACATATACAATGCATGTTTGAGAGCTAACACAACCTATTTAAGATGGACGATGAAATTCGTAAGTATTACATTCCAATAGATACCTTGAGTGAAGGGATGGAGTATGGCCATAAACAAACCTCCCATGTGATTGAAACACACATGGTCAATGTTATTAAATATTTATCTCCAATCTTTATGTAGTAGAATCCCATGTGATCCTATCTAACTAAGCATTTTTTTGGTGAGATCGTCAATATCTTCTTGAGAGTTGTTATAGTTAGGTCACCTCAATACTAGTTCAATGAGAGTTTCCCTTTTGGGGGTCCATACAATGTCAATTTATTAGAGGAAATTTCTCACCCAAATGTCAATGTGATGACATCAATGCAAGTTATTACTAGTACTTATTTCTCTTCTAACCCATAACCACCATGAGTCTCAATTACTTTATCTATATGTTCAACTATCCCTCAATTTCCTAATATAGTTGAAATAACTTCTACTTACAACCATACTTATTATTGTTCTTTCTCAAATTCTTACTAAGAATCTAGTAGTTCCTAATCATACTACATGACGTTAATCTATAATTGAGAATTGAATAGGAACTAGTACTAATATCACCTTTATAGATTTTATAAGTTTGAATTTGTTGAAATGGATACTTAACACTGAGAGAGGGGGGGGTGAATCTGTGTCACAAAACTTTGGACAATTTTCACTTTTCACAAATAAACTGAACAACACATATTTATTTCATTTTCTCAATCAATATATAAAAGAATAAATATTTTATTTATTAATTTAACTTGAATGAATACATAAAATCAATATTTGAATATCTTCAATTTCAAGAAACTATGAGAGACCCAACTCTCTGTTACAAGACCCAACTTGTAGTTCTTAGATCCAAGTGAGAAATGAGGAATCCAACCCTCATAACAAGTCCCAACTTGTTGATCTCAGATCCAACTGAGATGTGAGGAATCCAATCCTCATACAAGACCCAACTTGTAAACAGGCACCAACCTAATAGAATGAACTTTCATTCAATCTCTTGGTGCAATTATATGCATAATATATTACCAAACATAAATTATCGACCAAGATTCGTAATCAATAGAGTTGATGCACTATATGTGTCGATAACAGATAGTTTACTATGTCTTTTTAGTATATCTTAGATAAGAAAACCATTTACAAACCAAAACACACTTTTAAAAATAACAATCTTCACACAATTCAAAAGATGGAAAGCAAAGCTTATGAAAAATATGATTCAAACTCTTGCTCAGGTGACTAGTCTGTCCATTATAGGATCATGAAGTAGAAATATAAACTCTGACTATGTTCCTGCAACATCTAGACTAATAACATCTAACACTCTACATATTCTCAAAGTAAAACATCAATCAATGCTAGAAGAAAAGATATGTGAAAGAAGACACTCCATTTTAGGCACATGTAGGGTGAGAGATGGAGGTCTTGATTGTGCATATGTTTGCAAGGTGTAACCTAATTAATTCAGGAAGAAACTATAGGTATGTTGAGATAATCCATTATAGGTTCATGTTGGGTGAAAGATGGAGATCTTAATTATCCCTAGATTTGCAAGATAGAAACAACACTACAACATTCAGTCTACCAAATGATTGTCTATACACACATACACGGATACCAAATATTCACTCAAGAATCTATGTTGCACTCATAAATCCATATTACAATCCAAAAATCTATATTGAATTCCATAAATGCTCACTCACTCACTCACAATTACCACACATATTTATTTCATTTGTCAAATGTTTACTGAAATAAAACAGAAATAAAGTTAGAGGTTATGATCAAAATACAAAATGATTTTATCCATACACAAACTAGAATTATATATATAGTAAATACAAAGAAGCTTACCTTGGTTGGGTCGGTGGGCCCTTGCCGTACCAACAAGGTAGATTTAAAATAAACTTACAGAATGAAAAGTCTGATAACACACATCAATTCCATGAACTTCAATTTATATTATTACTTGAGAAAAACAGAGGTACAATCCACAGTCTTCAAGAATCAACCCTACAACATAACAATTCCTCTTTCTTTAAGAACCAATATTATAGAATAATAATTCCTCTCTTTATTAAGACCTATGAGGTCTTATTTATACATAAAATCCATGGAGGAATGGATGAAACCGAATCCCCAAACTAAGAAAACAATTTTTACAATTTTAGGATAAATCCCAAAATCTGCGTTTTTTATCAATTTGGGCAGATTTGAGTTAGGGCTCCACCCATATCTCCCAAACCAATTCTAATTTTGAAAAAATGCTCAAAATTTACTCAATTTTCCATATTCTATACAAAACCCATATCTTCGAATTTCTAGATTTGATACCATATACATGAAAATCGAGGCGTAAGTTGGCAGTTTGAGATTTTTGCTAATTTTGACAGAATCATTCCCCCTGAGCTAGAGGTCCACACGTGTGAGCTAGGTGAATTCTGAAACACGTTTATGCATGTAAACATTATTCGGGACAAAAACCATGTGCCCGATTTTCGTCTAGAAACATTCAAAAGTTCTGAATTATGTCTAGCATCGGATTAACACAGTTGGTAACCGATTAGAACAGTTAGTACCATAATCTTGTAGGCAGGGGTTTAGTATCAAATGAACACAGTCACGACTATGGGTACTGTACCAACACGATGGTAGTACCGGATGGAGCTAGTACCTGAATAAGCGCAATCTGGTACTAGATGAAGCTAGTACCGGAATAGGTGAAGAGTTGGTACTAGATGAAGTTGGTACCGGAAGAGGTGGAGAGCTGGTACCGAATGAAGCATAGAGATGGTACTAGATGGAGTTGGTACCAGAAGAGGTGGAGATCTAGTACTAGATGAAGCACAGAGATGGTATCAGATGGAGCTGGTACCAGAAGAGGTGCAATGCTGGTACGAGATGGAGCTGGTACCAGAAAAGGTGGAGAGATGGTACCGGATGAAGTGCAAAGATGGTACCAGATGAGATGGTACCGGAAGAGGTGCAGAGCTGGTATTGGATGAATGCAAAGGTAGTAATGGATCACCGTAGAGTACTGGATTAGGAGGAGTATTTGTAACAGATCAGTTGGTTTCTACAGTACCGGATCAATGGAAGTACCGGATGAGGTGATGCCTTGTCATGACGCTGCTAAATAATAGTCAAAGTAATTAGGAGCATAAATAATCAATCATTTAATCAATTTTAATCAAGAAAATCAAACAAAACATGCTTTAACATAAGTCACCTCTCTATGCACATGGACAAGGTCACTAAGTGGATTTGTGGAGGAAATGGTTAACATATGCACATGTGAGAGGTAAAATTGACTCAAATAGAGGATAATATAGGGTAATAAAGGTGTCAAAATGGAGACTCAACACAATCCATTATATATAAATATATATACTTCAACAAATTCAACTACATTTTTTGTTCACCATACTTCTTTGTTTATATAATCTTCTAATTGGTGTGAACTTGAACAATTGTGTCTTTTGACAATGAATCATTGCACCCTTTCATTTATTTTAATAATAATTTCTATTATTACTTTTATTAATAGTTTGTTAAAGACTTCAAATTCTTTGTAAATTGTTTCAGCATTTAACCCATCACGACTTATTCCAAACACGTGCTTCCTTCAAAATATTCTTTTTCAAATGACCGTGGGCTCGTTACTACAGACTTAATATCCATTTTGTGCTTCCTTTATTAGTCTTCATATAATATTGTGACAGGGTTAATTCATCATCATATATATGTTGATCAACCTTTAAGAGTCAATCGAAGTCATGGATCGACTTTGTTATTTCCTTCCCACACTTTCACTGCAGGGATTGTTATGCTTTGACTTGGAGGGACTTTATTTCACCAAGTGACTATATACTGTGACCAGGTGTTAACTCAAGTTAGTGATTAATTTCTTATCAAGATCAACGATTATGTTTTAATTGTATGTCCAGATGTAGGTCTGTCATTTAATTTGGAGCTTTGTCGTTCAGAAATTTCAACCTCTACAGTCTTTCAACCTCCCAGAGTATCTTTCCCCAAAACAAATCAGACGGTCAATATTCGTTCTTCCGTTAGGCAGACGATCCTAGCTTGTCCAAAAGTTTTGAACAAATCGACAACCATGAATTAATCTACAGGTGAGTGAACAATTCTCATTTACTTTGAGAATTCAGAACTTTGTCCTTGGTGACTTCCAGGCTTTGCGACCTTCCAAACCTCCTGGAGTATCTTTTGCCGAAGTGCATATCGTCACTTCCCTGCTCAATAACCTTCGCAAGTCAAAGAGATAGGAACTTGGGTTTAGGCACAAAATATCTCTGACTCTTCGGGTATTTGTCTATTTATAACTTCGGGACTTCGGGCTACTCGAGCTATGAAGTAGGTCAATCTCTCCAAATTTTTACCTACCGAATAAGTCATAGGGATATGGTGATAGGTTGCTGTCAGTTGTTAATATACCTTACACTATCCTTCCATTGTACTTGATCCAACGGTTGAGAATGATTCTTGAGGTTCTTAGATCAATGATCAGTGTTGATTTCGACCTTTGATGCTTCAGGCGGTTTACTAGTGGTAGAATTGGGTTTCCCCCGAAGTACATACTCCCGACGTGACATAACTTGTTGACATCACTGCTAATTTGTAACTTTTCGAGTGGTTGCCACATGCCACTTAGATTTGTGACTTACGTAACCTAAAGTTCCATCTGGACCTAGACACTTGTCACCATCTGATTGTGCCACCTGTCCTTGCTGACATGGTTTGCTGATGTGGATCTCCTGATGTGTGTGCTACATGTCTTCACTTGGATCTAACGGTCGATAATGCTCTTGGAGAAGATCAATGATCAGGGATGATTGTGGGATCCTCAACTAACATGATGTTTAAAACTATTGTCAAGTTCCGTAATGGAAATTGCTCGTTTGGTAGTGGAATTGATGCCAACCAAAGATATATTGGCGGGTGACCATCGACGGTCAGTGTGGAATGCAGAATCGTAATTTGCACATGGTTTATCCCGTCACCCAAAATCCTCAATTTGAAGTTGTGCAATTGTTGGTGGATCAACCACAGTCGTCGATATTTGAATCGATGAGATCTGACAGTCTAGATTAATTGCNAATTATCCTTTCATGCTCTGCAATCAATCCCTGGCCTTGATTTGGTGCTTGCTTATCCAACAATCATGACTTAATATGATCATTGACTAGTCCTCCAATGGTTGTTATCTTGTAATCTGATGGTCCTGGTTTATCCCAAAATCTGCATCAGTGGATAGGATCCTTCCTCGATTCTTTTATAGTTTTACTGTGGGGATTTCAATCCTAATCATGTTTCTGCAATGCACTTTCCCTTCTGAGCTTCATGTGCATCATATCATCTGAGGTTCGTTCATACCAACTCATCATTATGACATAATGACATCAATTTTTGACATTAATGAAAATACATCCAACAATCTCCCCCTTTGTCATTGAGGGAAACACTCTAACTTCATACACAAACTCCCCCTGTGATGATGATTTTTTCTATGAAGTTACACTCCCCCTTTGAAATCAATGGAAAAGGGTTGTTCCCCCTATTATTAATCTATGTCTTCATGTATGTTGCTGGCTAGAATCTGAACTTAGGTAACTCCCCCTATCAATCTTCTCTCTCTGCTTCTAACTTCTCTTCTCTTGTCATTTCTACAGGATGCCATGTATACCACTATATACATTCTATTTTTTTCGCTGCGGATACTGTTATCCAACTGGAACAATATGCAAATGAAGCTTATACTTTTCAAACTACCTTTAGACCTGTCCATTGCTTCTTATTGATCTCTAACAAGATGTATCCATCTTTTTCCTAGATGCTACTTTTACAATACACTGCTCTTAAAGTCATCCAATAGACTTTATACTTTGCTTGCCACATGACTTGGATTGCTGATAGAATGTAATCTATTCAACTAGAATTGATCTAGTTATCCAACCAACTCAGGAACACATTGACCAATCCATTCATCTTTCAGATTTTCTCTGTCACAACCACTGTCTCTGAAATTTCAGTTTCTAGTCTTTTCATTTTTAGACTTGTACTCAGTCTATCTTCATCATCACCTCACTGCTGCATAATTTTCAATTCATTCCATTTCTTGCTCACGTAGAAACTTCCATTTAGGGTTTGTCCACTTATAACCATTCCGAGACCAATACATAACTTGTATTGTTCCTAGGCAGATGAAGACCTGCAATAAATTATGTAAGATACTGCATAGAGTTATATCATTACTCAATTCTTCTGGTTGTTCTCCCGTTGAAGATTCATCATCAACGTCACTATTATGTGCACCAAAAGCTTCTTTATCATTGTTTTGAAAATATTCCTTATTAGAAGTTTTACCCACCAATCTCTTATTATTAATTTCATCAATTTCATGAGCAATATCATCTTTCTTGCTTTCTCCTTTAGATTTTATTCTTCATATCTTTCTATGAGATATTCTGTTTTTTGGACCTTTTCTTTCTAATTGTGTTTTAGGATATTTTTCATCTCCTTTCTTCTTCCAGATTTTATTAGGTTTTCTCCCTGACTTGAATTACTTATCCAAGGATTGAATTTTTGAACTCATGTAGTTTTGGGATTTGTGCCCAAACCTATCATAGTTGTAACATCTTATTGTATGACAAAATTTTGCTGTGTGCCCAAAAAAATTGCATCTCCAACATCTAATTGAGTTTTTGGATTTTCCTGCATATCCTTTCTCTAGTTTCTTGCAGTCCATTTCTTTATGGCCAAAGATATGACAATAAAAGAAATACCCATTGAAGGTGTTTCCATTCTTGAATTTATTTTGGCTTGAGAGATTTATCTTTTGATTTTCTTCTTCCTTTTTAGTTTTATAGCTTCCTTCCTCAACACAATTCATGACTTGTAATTGCTTTGTAATTGCACCTTTCCTTTTTGATAAGGATGATCCTTTCTCATGTTTATAAATGGTGCTACACTTGTTATTGTCTTCTTTTTTATTGTATCCAAGATCAGTTTTGTCAACAAATGATCTTTGGCTCTTCCAAATATTATCTAGGATAGTTGAGCTATTCTGAAAATTGACAATCTTATTTGTCTTTTCATTCATCATTTTAAGATTGACTATTTCTGATTTCAACATGTGACGTGTCTCTTCCTTTTTAGTCAACTGAATCTTTAGGATTATTGCATTTTCTTAGCTTCCTTAAGTTGAGTGTTTAGACTATTAACTAATTCTTTTGTTTCATTTAGTACTTCTTTTCTTTTTTTATCATGTTTTTTCAATTCTTCCATTTCCTTTATCATATGATCAGCTTCAATCTTCAATCTTCTGATCTCTTTTTCTTTGTTTTCTAGATGAAACTTTTGTTCATGCTCTTCATGGTTAGAATGATCTAACTGTTGAAGTAACAACATATCTTTTTGTTGAAGTTTCTCCAAGTCTTATAGAGTGCACATAATTGTGTACTCAATATTGTCAATAGCCTCCATATGAACTTTAATATGCACACCATTTCCCGGTTCCATGCGAATCTCTTCTATTGCAATTGTAACATCATTCTTAAGATTATGTACTTTTTCTTTAATGATTAATAAGGTATGCCTCAATTCATTGATGAGTTTTTATTCTTCATTTATGACTGAGGATTGAATTAAATCCTTCATTTCATTCTGATTAGAAATGTATTTCAATTTATTATGTTCTTCAATCTGATTGCAATTTTCTTTTTCTTTATCTTGTTCCTTATTTTGATAAGAATTCTCTTCTACCGAGTTT
The DNA here is from genome assembly GCA_032191745.1 of Picea mariana. NCBI lineage: Eukaryota > Viridiplantae > Streptophyta > Pinopsida > Pinales > Pinaceae > Picea > Picea mariana. Next base: position 4,114 of record JASDQU010211281.1, on the reverse strand, counting down.
TGTTCTTTATTCTAATAGGAATCTTCTTCATTATAGTCTTGTTCCTTATTCTAACATGAATCATTTTTATCTGAGTCTTGTTCCTCACTTTGATAGGATTTCTCTTTTTTTGTGTTTATTCTGATAACAATTTTCTAGTTGGAGCCATAATTCTTTAGCTGATTTGTAGTGTTTCATCTTTTATTTGACTTGGTCTGACAATCCATCATGGATTTCTTTTAAGGCTACTGAATTGTTTCTCCTTGCCTCCTTTGCAGTTTTGGTTTTTCTCTTTGAAGTAGTTAAGTGTCAGGGCTTACTTACTACTGAATCCTAAATTTTATATCCTATTGACTTCAGATATATTTTCATATTTTCCCTCCATGATGCATAATATGCTCCATCAAATAAGGGAGCTTCATTTGTGGAGATAGCAAATTGTCCATCCGTTTCTTTCGAATCTACCTTCAATGTTTAAACTATGCTGAAGGCATATGCTCTGATACCAATTGTTGAAATGGGTACTTGACACTGA
>JASDQU010211278.1:0-14076 GCA_032191745.1 Picea mariana | reverse complement strand
GGAATTACGGGATTCGGAGGTTCGGGAATCCCAAGGGTATAGTAAAAGCGCATTTCGGTGGTTGAAACCCTAAAATCACAAAGAGAAAAGGGAGACCAGGATATCTGTATTTCGGCAGATCAAGAATCAGAAGTTCGGGGGTCAAGGGGAAGAGTTGCATGACATCGCAACTCCTGAATTCATGAAAGTTGAAAAGCTGAAATTGACATCAGGAAGACCAAGTGATTGAATATTTCGGGTTTTGGAGGTCGGAGAGGTAAGGTGCTCGACCACAGGATTCGCAAAATTGCGAAGTTCGATATCTCGAAATAAAAGAGGAAATTTCCTCAAGGTGTTGTTGTGGGTAGATTTCCCAAAAGGGAAATAGAAGAGCTAGTCGAGCTCTCAGGGGCCAAAAAGAAAAGATCCTGTGCAGATCCCGACATGCGGGTATGGGGAGGGGTCTGCGTCAAGTTTGGTATCAGATCTTGAATCTTGTCTGTAGATTTCAGGCAAGGGAAGCAGGAGGAGAAAGAGCACCCTGATATGCATCAAGTTTGGTATCAGAGCATAGGAAAATTTTCTTTTCTTTCTGTAGCAGGGAAAGGAGGAATTTTACAACCATGCCGCCGAGAAGAAGAAACAGACAAACACCCGATCCACTAGAGGAAAGGGAAATTCCAAGAAAAAGGGGCAGGCAATTACCTGATCCACCAGAGGCAATAGATGTGTGTGACTTACATGCTAGGATGGATGCTATGGAAATAGCGCAGAGGCGTGCAATCGGTGTTGGGGATCTCAGTGATTCCAAAAGTGAAAATGAAGTCGAACATGAAGGAGAAGAAGTTGCAGTAGAGGATGCAACAAATGAACGCCTACTCAGGGTTGTTGCAAGGATAGGTGCCAGGGCAAAAATGGACATTCCAGTATATGAAGGAAACCTAGATGTTGAAGAGCTTCTAGACTGGATTAGAGCTCTGGACATGTATTTTGACTATGAAGATGTCGAGGAAGACAAAAAGGTCAAACATGTTGTCACAAGACTTAAAGGGCATGCAACATTATGGTGGGATGAACTACAAGCTGACAGACGCTGCAAAGGCAAGCATAAAATCAAGAGTTGGGATAGAATGGTCGCAAATATGAAAGCAAAATTCATACCCAAGGATTATCAAATTACTCTGTTTCGAAGAATGCAGAATTTGAGACAGAAGATGATGTCAGTGAAGGAGTACACTGAAGAATTCTACAGGCTGAACATTAGAGCAGGTCATCAGAAAAGCAATGGTGAAAAGGTTGCCACGTACATGAATGGTCTACGATATGAAATTCAAGATGAGATGAGCATGGTGAGCATTCGAATGGTGGAAGATGCTTATCAGATGGCTCTAAAGGCTGAAGAGAAGTTGAGCCAAAAGCAGGGTCAAAGAGGCTGAGGCAGAAGTCAACCCAGAGGAAAAAAAGTTGCCCAGGATAGGAATCAGAAGCCTAAGGAAGAGTGGAAGAAACCTCAACCTTAGACTGAGAGAGGTGGAAGCTCACAGAGAGGGAAGTATGCCAAACAAGGAGGAAAGTATGCTGATAATAATACTTTTCCTCACGCTAGAGGAAGGGGCAGAGGTGAAGTAGTAAAATGTTTCACTTGTGGAAAGAATGGACACAAGTCTTATGAATGTCCAGACAAGAAGAAAGAAGGAGGTGAAACTCACATTGCCGAAGCACAAAGGCAGAATGTTGAGGCAGAGGATGCTGAAGGTGGAAGATCACTGGTGATGAGGAAGGTCCTCCTAATGCCAGAGAAGGAGGCAGAGAATCCAGTGCAAAGGAATAGTCTTTTTCGAACTGCTTGCAAGACCAAAGATAGGGTATGCAAGGTCATCGTGGACAGTGGTAGCACAAACAATCTCGTTTCTACGGAGATGGTAGAAAAGCTGGAGATGGAGACTATTGAACATCCAAGTCCATGCAGAGTTTCATGGCTACAAAAAGAACATCAGGTAAATGTCACTAAACAATGTTTAGTTGAATTTAAAATAGGAGGATATAACGATAAGATATTGTGTGATGTCATTCCCATGGATGTTTTTCATCTATTGTTGGGTAGACTGTGGCAATATGGCAGGAATGTGGTTCATGATGGTAGAAAGAACACATACACCCTAGATAAGAATGGGAGAACTCACATGTTGTTGCCGATTAAGGACAAAGAGGTGAAACCTGAAGTAAGCAACACTGTACTTCTCATGAGTGGGAAGGAACTTCTTAAGGAGGTTAAGAAGAAGGAAGATACACAATTCATTATGGTTAGAAAACCTCGGATTGTTTTAACCAATACGAGGGTGGATGATTTACCAGAGGAAATTCGGAAGTTACTGAAGGAATTTGTTGATATAGTAGTGGATGAACTACCTCGTTCGTTGCCACCAATCAGAAGTGTGAGTCATCACATTGATCTTATACCTGGAGCTAGTTTACCAAACAAAGCAGCGTACAAATTGACATCGTAGGAGAATGAAGAGGTAAAAGGACAAGTCCAAGACTTAATGGACAAGGGATTGGTTAGAGAAAGCTTGAGTCCATGTGTTGTTCCAACAGTGCTCAGTCCAAAGAAAGATGGAGGCTGGAGGATGTGTACAGACTCGAGGGAAATTAACAAAATTACCATCAGGTATAGATTTCCATTGCCAAGGATGGATGATTTGATGGATTGCTTGAGTGGAGCAAATTTTTTTTTCGAAGATTGATTTGAAGAGTGGATATCATCAGATTCGAATGAGAGAAGGTGATGAATGGAAGACAACATTCAAGACAAACAAAGGGTTGTATGAATGGCTTGTTGTGTCGTTTGGCTTAACAAATGCGCCAAGTACCTTCATGAGATTGATGAATGAAGTCCTGAAGGATTTCATCGGAAAATTTTTCATTGCGTATCTTGATGACATACTGATTTTCAGTAAAACAGAGGCAAAGCATCTGAAACATTTGGCTACAGTAACGAAGAGGCTACAACAAGAGAAGCTGCTGATAAATATGAAGAAATCCTCATTCATGAAGACATAGCTCATTTATTTGGGTTTTGTTATTTCAGCAGATAAGTTGAAGATGGATCTAGATAAAGTGGAGGTGATTAAGAATTGGCCATCACCAAAGAGCATCTTTAAAGTTTGAAGTTTTCATGGATTGGCTAGTTTCTACAGAAAATTCATCAATAAATTCAATGGAATTAGCGCACCAATGATGGACACAGTGAAGAAAAGACATAAATCTTTTCACTAGACAGAAGAAACAGAGAAAAACTTCAATTTGTTAAAGAGGAAGATTACTGAACAACCAATTCTGGTGTTGCCAGATTTCAGTAAGACGTTTCAAGTTAGGTGTGACACTAGTGGTTTTGCAATTGGAGCGGTTTTGATCCAAGAAGACATGACGGTCGCATACTTCAGTGAGAAACTAAATGAGGCGAAGGTTAAATACTCCACGTATGACAAAGAATTTTATGCAGTCATACAAGCACTGAAGAAGTGGAGGCACTACTTGGTTCCTAAAGAGTTCATTTTGTACAGTGACAATCATGCATTGCAATTTGTAACTCAACAGGATAAACTGAACCAAAAGCATGCAAAATGGGTTGAATACATGCATAATTTTACTTTTGTAATTAAACATATTTCTGGAATTGCTAACAAAGTTGTTGATGCTTTGAGCAAGAAATGTTTGCTAATGCAGGAATCTAGAGTCAAAACATTGGGTTTTGATAACCTCAAGGACATGTACAGAGATGATCCAGATTTCAAAGAGGCATATGAAGCATCTGAGAATCCAATTCTCAGAGATAGAAATCAATGGGCTAAATATATGATCCAACATGGATTATTATTCAGAGTTAATCAATTATGTATTCCAAAATGCTCCATGAGGGAGAATCTACTGAAAGAGAAACACAATGGAGGATTGGCCAGACATTTCGGTCATGATAAGATGTTCTCGAAGTTGAATGGCTTGTATTTTTGGCCGGGGATTAGAGTAGATGTCAAAAGGTTTGCGGAAAGATGCAGAATTTGTCAGCACACAAAAGGAAGGAAACATAACATAGGGTTATATCAGTTGTTACCCATACCAGAGAGGTTGTGGGATGCATTGAGCATGGATTTTGTGTTGGGATTGCCAAGAACGCAAAGAGGGTTTGATTCAATCTTTGTGGTAGTGGACAGATTTTGAAAATAGAACACTTTATACCATGTCAGAAAACCAGCGACGCAACTCACATTGTGAACCTATTTTTCAAAGAAGTTGTCAGACTTCACGGTTTACCAAGGAGTATAGTTTCAGATTGAGACACCAAGTTCGTGGGGCATTTTTGGAGGACTTTATGAAAGAAGCTGGGGACAAAGTTGTCAGTGGGATCACATTTTGCCACAGGCAGAATTTTCTTACAATGATTTGATCAATAGAAGCATGGGGCAGAGTCCATTTCAGGTTGTTTATGGAATGCAACCCATGGGAGTTTCTGAATTGAAAGATTCAGAACAGAATGAAACTAGAAGTGCTAGTGCAGAAGATTTCATAGAAGCAATGAAAGAACTTCACAGCCAAGTGAAGGAGTGATTGCAGAACTTGAGCCAAGAGTATAAGCGCAGAGCAGATCAACACAAGAGAGAACTTCAATTCGAAGTTGGTGATTTGATTCTTGCACATCTGAGGAAGGAAAGGTTCCCAAGAGGAACATATAACAAACTGAAGATGAAGAAAATTGGACCATGTAGGATCATCAGGAAATTTGGGGCAAATGCATATGAGATTGAATTACCCGATGGGATCAGAATTTCACCGATATTCAACATCTCAGATTTGTACCCTTACAAAGCTGGAGAAGCTGGAGCAGACAGTGAATGGACAGAGGTTCAGTGGGCTAAACAAATGCCTGTAGTTTGAAAACCAAAAATGGAGAGTATACTTGATAAGAGAGTCAGCAAGAGGACCAGGAGAAAAGAGCATTATGAATACTTGATCAAGTGGAAGGGGCATCCAGTTGAAGATGCCAGCTGGGAGAATGAAGTAGCAATTCAAAAGCATGGACAGACAGTACAAGAGCTCATGAACAGGAGTTCATGAAAATTTTCAAGCGAGGGAGTATGATGCAGGAGCATCGCCAACAACAAGCGAGCGTGGGACAAACGCCATTTCATTTTTGGCACATGTTGGAAATGTTTGAATTGTTTTGAAAGTTTGGATGCGCAAACATTAATGTAATAGTTAACAGAGTGCGTACTTCCATATTGTAAACAGATCTTGAGTGATCCGCTCTCATCTGTAAGGTGTAGAGGCATTTATAGGCATTTAATGTAAGTAGGTAGATTTAAATTCTAGATTAGACAGTTTTAGGAGCTGGAGGGAAAACCGAATATAGACACCCTCATCTTGTATCATTTGTAACATTAGCAACATTATCAATTGAGCATAGAGCATATAGGAGAAGAAGCAAAGAGCTGTGTAGAAGAGCCCATGTACAGAAGTTCTAAGATTAATATATGAAGCTTTGATTCAGACTCATGGTGTTCAAATGCTTTCTGTGTATACATGCTAAATGTTATGCTCATGGTTGTTTTACTCTTTCTGTTGTACATTAGCTTTTATGCTATGTATGTATGATTTCATGTTGGGTATTTGAAGTCTGAGAGAGTAAGGAAATGAGTTTCAGTTGTTTCTCTTCTTGAGTAAAAGTTCCTGCAAGGAGTGCAGTGGAGCGTCCGCAAGGAGTGCGTTGATGGGTTCAGAGTTTACCTCTGAAAGCTTAGGAGGTTGTTCTCATTTTTCACTAGAAGTGCAAGTCAGGCACAAAATCCATGCAAGGTGTGTGCAGGCTAGCTGGAAGTTCAGAACTTGTCAACCAAGGAGAGGGTTGAAGACTGCTGTCACAAGGAGTTGCGCAGAGTCAAAGGATTCAAATACTTAGACGTATTAGAAGAGTGTCGCAAGGAGTGTGTGCAGAAATCTCATAGGAGATTTGAGTTAGTGAAAGGAAGCTTAGGAGAGTTCGTGCCTTCAAGGTGTGAAGAGCAGAAGAGGGATTTTGGTCATCGTGCAGAGGCCAAGTCATAGCAAGGAGGATTACTGAGGTGACTCAGAGCAGAAGTTCTTTGAGGAAGAGTTTGGACGGTCGAAATTCTTCTAGGAGGAATCCCGAAACAACGAGGATTGTTGGATCTGCAGAAGCTGTGAGAGGGATAACGGTTAGGACAGAGCCATCCTTTTGGATAGCCTAAATTAATGTCAACTGTGGATCAAGATTTTCCGGGCCATCAGATTATTTCAGAGTTTCAGACTTTGAAAGTCCGAGTTGCAAGTTTGGGTCTTGACACATCAAGTACCCGAAGTTCGAAAGGATTCTTGTCGAGGTTTGTGGAAAATAGCAAGGAGAAGTGCCATTTCGGTGTTTCGGAACTTCAGATATCGGAAGGTGGAGAGGACAGAGAATTCAAGTGTTAGCATATTGAATTCCCGGTATGCAAAATTGCGCTGACCGTTGGATCAAGGGAGAGTTCACAGTCGTTAATCTCCTTGAAAGTGGAACCTTAGAGTTTTGAAATTACGGGATTCGGAGGTTCGGGAATCCTGAGGGTATAGTAAAAGCGCATTTCGGTGGTTGAAACCCCGAAATCGCGAAGAGAAAAGGGAGACCAGGATATCTATATTTCAGCAGATCAGGAATCGAAAGTTCGGGGGTCGAGGGGAAGAGTTGCATGACATCGTAACTCCCAAATTCACGAAAGCTGAAAAGCCGAAATTGACATTAGGAAGACCAAGTGATTGAATATTTTGGGTTTTGGAGGTTGGAGAGGTAAGGTGCTTGACCACAGGATTCGCGAAATCGCGAAGTCAAATATCCCGAAATAAAAGAGGAAATTTCCTCAAGGTGTTGTTGTGGGTAGATTTCCTGAAAGGGAAATAGAAGAGCCAGTCGAGCTCTCAGGGGATGAAAAGAAAAGGTCCTGTGCGGATCCTGACCTGCAGGTCTGTGGAGGGGTCTGCGTCAGACTTAGTTTTGACTGCTATATTAATTCAATTTGAATTCAAAATTTTTGTAAAGAACATAATGTATCACATAAGAAACTTAAATTTTTTTTTTTAATATGTAAAAAAAATAGTTTTCTTACATTTCATTCGCTGATAGATTTATAGTGTTATTGTGGCCTTCACTTATTTCAAGGTTTCAAGCACTTATTTCGAGGTTTCAAGCATTGGGGTGTAGTACGGTACGCAGGCGATGGGATGTAGTACACAACCTTTACGTTGACTAAGGTTGCTCATACTTCCTTCGGCACAAATTCTTAGGAGGCAGTATGAGCAGCCTTGCTGCCCTTGTTTTCATAACATTAAGATTCATAACTTGTAGTGCTTCTTATTTTCTCTTTTAATTTAAGTAGTCTTTTATTACTTTGAAGATATTGAAAGTCATAAATTCATGTATATCTAATCATAAATCATTTGTATTTAGTTTTATGAAAGATGAGGATCCTCCCTTCATGTTTGACAACTTTGAGCAACAATGACATTCTCCTATATGGAAGTTAAGATTGTGACTCTAAATTAAATAAATAAAATGTTTAATTGTTATTCAATATATGAAAGTCAAGATTGTGACTCAAAATAAAAATAAAATGTTTAATTGTTATTCAATAAATGTAGTAGAAGATATGGTCTTATAAAAAAACATAGCACTTGCAAATGTGGCAAGATATTCATGACTTCATTCACTCAATGAGTTATTAGATCCATTAATATAGCTTTGAAAGTTGTGTTATGATACATTTGATAGTAAACTTTCCATGGATGATCATGGTGGGTGTAAGTATAACCTTGATAAATTGTTTAACAATTATGAAATTGTGGGGATTCACAATATATTCTAATGGCTATAAAATGACCAGTTATTTGTATGTGAGCATTGATATATTACAGATATAAAGTGACCAATTATTTGTATGTGAGCACTGATATATTAAAACCTTGGACTATTGGAAACCTGTGGTGTAATGAAATAAAAGAGCTGCGAGGCCTTAAAACATTGACATTGTTAGAATAAGAAAAATGGAGAGCATCCATTGCACACGATTCATACAAATTGTAATTGTATTGCACACTTACACTTGAATACATTAGGTATATATAGTTGGAGTGAGATCCAACTGATTCCAATATAGAGGGAGAGGTTGAGAGAATCTCTCAACATCCTACAACAACCTCAAAACCAATCCCCAAACTCTAGTATGTAACATTAAGGAATCATTATCTGTAACACCCCCCCTTAATGCTTACATTGCAAAATCTTACAATCACAATTACAAAGCAAAAGTAGTTACAACATTTTAACTTTGTCTGACATGGTCTTCATCAATGCCTACACCCACTATGATGCCTATGGACTGCGCTCTTTCTCATCCTCTTCTTCGATCTTACCATTCAACTCATTTAAAGTATAAATGCTTCAGACCATCATTCATGAATTTGTACAATAGACAATATTGACAAGCTTGGCTCACTGGGGATTCCATGAGAAAATTTGTCAAGTAATGAAGCATCCTATGAACATACCTCTATCTGTCAGATATTTTTCTTTCGACTATCTGTCAATGTTTATAAAGGCAGTCTGGATACAAAATGTCTTCAAAATTCACTTATAGAAGGTGACTTCAAACATAAGAATGGTTGTTCTTGAAACTGGGGCTGCCAGGCTGCCAGCTTATATCAAGAGACAAGAGTCCTTATTTTACTACACTTACTAAACTATTAACGAAATTTTCCAATGTAGAGTCTCTCCTCCAATACACCAGATCTTGCAGCGATCTCTCTTCCATGGTTCATATGTCGATGCACAGGTTTATTGCACAATGATGCAGCAGAAACATATGCAATTTCTCCATTATAATCTTATGAATATCTCATGGAGCAGCGAGATCTTGCATTCATACTGGATTTTATGCTTTCCCTTCTGATGAAGACAATACAGGATGTGATGCACTCTTATCTTAAATTGACGTACATGTTGTATCATACAGGATGGAATGGATTGGCTGGACAGAACGAATTTTTTTTCAAAACATTTACAAATGTCTTCTACAGGAGGGAAAATTTGCAAACGATTACAACAATATTCCAGCGTTCACTTCTTACCTCTTCACACTTCTCTCTGTTCATCCCAACACTTCAACGGGTTTCCTCAGATTGGCGGCCTCCCTCAGAATTGACTTTTCGCTTATTCAATAGCGCATCACAGAACAGTGTTCCACAACAGATTTCTTGCGTTCTCCTTCTGGAAGCGAAAACAACATCGAACTCTTGTCCCACAACAACTCGATGCAGTAGCTCAGACAATGGTTCAATTCATAGGCAACGCTCCTTTTGATTTCACACAGTGATTTGTGGCTCTACATCCGATCAATTAATGCCCCTAAACTTGCTCTTCAAGCATATGAACGATGCTTTATTTCTGTGTGCCACACCCTTCACATGGACAACAACTCCAACTGACCGATCATGACTCCATATAAGTCTGTGGCCTTCCACAGGCTCGGATCTGAACAACACACAAGCTCACTCCCTCATGCAGAAACAAATGGTTTCATGATCCCTAACCTCAGCTCTGATACCAAATAAACTATAATTGTATTGCACACTTACACTTAAATACATTAGGTATATATAGTTGGAGTGAGATCCAACTGATTCCAATCTTAGAGGGAGAGGTTGAGAGAATATCTCAACATCCTCCAACAACCCAAACCAATCCCCAAACTCTAGTATACAACATTAATGAAACATTATCTCTAACCATTAGAAGAGTTGAAGAAAACATTTATATGTAAGAAATTGAAAAAAAACTTATCGTAATTGGTGCAAGTAACCATGGATAATAATAAAAAATAAGTATCATGAAACTTGTTATTTTTAAGTAAAAAATGATTTGTTTATATTTCATTCATATCTCTCAATTTAAATATAAATGAAAATTCTTCAATCACCTAGTTTAAAATGATCACCACAACCATATTGTTTTCACAAAATCTCTTTTAGTTAAATTAAAAATATACCAAATCAACAATTATAAATACACATTTTGTCAACATTATTCTATTACTGATATTACTTTTACTAAATTAATATACAATATTTAAAAATCGTTGTTTAGAAACATTGTGAAATCTCTATCCATGCGTTGTGCGTAGTGTTTAAGATCACGAGTACACGTTTAGGAGTCTGTATAAAAAGGACATGCAAACATCCCACTAATTCAGTACGTTTTGTCATATATAAACCTTTCAGTACGCGTCGTCGTATATAAACCTTGTAAAAAACAATGACATGCAAACCATCATAGAAAATTGAAAAGTAGAGAAGTCATTATCCAACAACCCTTGAAAAGTAGAAAATTGAAAAGTAGAGAAGTATCACATTTTTTAAGCATTGCGAAATATGTATCGGTGTAAGCATAGTGGAGATGTCTAAGCTTGAGGCACACGTTGAAGAGTCTTGATAGTAGGCATGAGTGAACTACAGCGAATTCAGTACCTGTCATCTTATAGCAGTTTAGAAAAAGTGATTGGCATGGAAACCACGAAGAACTTATATGCAATACAGAAAAAAGAATCTGTTATACTGAATGATATGATTTGGTAAACATGCACATGACAATGATATGTACATTATAGACACCCCTACACTATTTTGGGTGGTAGGAATGGGTTTTGCAGGATTCAGTGATGAGAGTTTACCCTGCTTGGAAGGAAGATTAGAATTCAGAAGTTTTCCGGTTGAAGTTTTGTAATTTTTTCGCTGCAATGAGTTCTTCAAAGTTCATAAAAAGTGTTATTGTTGGGGAATGAGCTGTTCGAAAGACTTGCATGTTAACTTTCTATACAAACAATAAGTTCTTCACTACAAGTGTTAATAACCTTCTTGTTTTTCTGATTTTTGTTTTGAATTTTTAAGTTCATTTTGACTGATCATAGATTCTTTCCTTGGCTTTATGCATTCATTTTGTTTTTTATTTAGTAGATTTACCATTAAATCGATTTGTATAATTGTGTTGAAGGACTATGTACCCACCTGCATTTGATAATAAATGCATATAGCTTGACCATTAAATCGATTTGTATAATTGTGTTTCGGGACTAGGTACCCACCCTGTTTGATAATTTTAGCATCGATATAGTTGTTGATGGCCCAATAGTAAAATTAGGGCTGCAGCTGCAGGTAACACTCTCCAACTTCCTTACATTATTGAAATTGATTTTTTTTTAAATAAATGCTTCAAAGACTACTAGCCAATGGTTCAAAAGTTGAACTATTATTATTGCTAGAGCGTGGGTGGAACTAATCCTGTAATTCCGAATGTATAGCTACTCACTCAAGTAACCATTTCAACTATTAAACTGTCATGTCCATCCATCGATTATATAGCAACTTTTGCTAAAGCGAAGGCAACAAAATACTGAAAGATTATTTTCGGATACATGTCTCTTGAGACCGTTATTCCATGCATTCAATCCACCATATTTTTATAACTTCTACATCCTCTATTCTTGAACAGTCACGTTGGTCATTAAGCTCGGCAGAAAATTTATATTGGATGCATAACACACCAAGAAAATTCATATTGGATGCATAACACACCAAGAGGATAAATGATAAAGTGAACAATTATTTGGAAGGCACAAGAAATTCATTGTTTATCTAGGCCATTTTGAGTAAATTAAGATGGCAAGTGAAATCGATTTAAGGAAATAGGTTCTCTCTGCGAGCTGGTAGTAGCCACATGGCTATCTACAACAAACATACCTAAGTGGGTCGAGCTCCCTCATAGCCTCGGTAATTAACTCTTTCATGTGTTCCTATTACTTCTCAATAGGGACTCCCAATGCTTGGTTCAAATTATTCCATTACATACATGCTCCCACGATCACATTATTGGCACAGTTAGTGGATATCACCTCCAAGGTCCAGCCATCCATGCTAACCGCAATATTCTTTGTCCAAGATCTATCCATCTATCTAGTGAATAATTCTCTATGTTCCTGGCTATAAAATAGAAGAAATTGTCTCACAGTTTTATTCGTTTAGAGTCTAGAAATAACCCTTGAGTGAAACTATTATCATGGAGGCATTTCAGACTTTCAATTAAAATGTTAGTGTAATGTATATAAGATTCGAGGTCTTACAAGAGTAATTTTCTTAATTAAAATGTTAGTGTAACGTATATAAGATTCGATGTCTTACAAGAGTAATTTTCTGGAACACAGTAGTATTGTTTTATCCCACCATCTTTGGCAAGATCACATATTAAGTTAATTTATTAAACAATAAGTCAAATTTTGAAGGAAAAAATTTAGTTTTTTTACACATTAAATTTGTGAATTTTTTAACATTCTTATTCATACTATTAATTTTGTGATTTTTTTAAAGTTCCTTTTAAATTTAGACATTCCTATTCTAAAGGTTACAATGAAAACAAACTATTGGTGTTTGGGGCGTGCGCAATTGTCAATTATTTGACTTTTAACATTTGGTCGATCCATGACACATACACTTGTGCTATGTCGTCATCAAACACTATAAAGAGGCGCCATCAAGATTAAAATTTGGTGTCAATGAATAGGTTATTCATGAATAGGGGCCTCTTCTGGAGGTGGAGGTAATGAGAGAGTTCCTTCAAAGTGCTTTCAAGGACTTGGAATAAGCTCTACATAATAGAGCTTCCATGTTTGAGGAAAAGGAGTTTCATAAGATTTCCGAAGCAACGATTGTTGTAGGGACAAGGCCGTAGAAACCCTGAAAGAGGGTGATGAAACGACGAACATGATTCAGGTCGGTGGCAATGTTAGGGGGTTAATATTCCCTATTTTGATAGTTTTGTAAATAAAAAAAAATATTCACCTTAAATTTATATTACTTCAAATATTGGATAAACATTTATACAAAATTTGGTTGATATTTTGAGAATGATAAAGATTATCCATTTTTGCACTAAAATTATGTGAAATCCTTACAAATTTTAGAAATTTCAGGTATGTTAAGATTTTCCTTGGTTCATGTTTTGATAAAGGAAGTGGAAACACAAGAGGCTATTACGAACCAATGTTTAACAATGTCGATCGCCGTATAAATAGATATCAAGGCATCTCCCCTTACGATTTTTTTTTTCAATTTACCATGAAAACAATTCATTCAAAGAGAAAATATACAAGGAAAATAAAAAAATATTCATGTACTTACCATGAAAACAATTCATTCAAAAACTTAATTGGAGAAAATATCAATTCATTCAAAGAGAAAATATACAAGGAAAATAAAAAGATATTCATGTACTTACCATGAAAACAATTCATTCAAAAACTTAATTGGAGAAAATATACAAGAAAAATAAAAAGATATTCATGTAAAAAAAAGAAAGAGTAGTGAAACAAGACACATTTTCCAGTAGGGTTTTAAAAATATTTTTTCCAACCTTGATTGAATCCAAGGAATTTCTTAATACATTGCTTGCTCAATTATTTACCCCCTTCATCACGTTCTCACTAATATTCTTTCTATGTGGCCATTGTAGCCTTTTAACTCTAGTACATATACCCAAGCAAAATATTTTCTGAGGCCATTGATAACCTTTTAACTCTAGTGCATATACCCAGGAAAAATAAGATGAATAGTGGTAAAAAGTCATAGCCTTTTAACTCTAGTTCATATGCCCAAGGAAAAATAAGATGAATAGTGGTAAAACAATTAGTGAAAGAGTGGTTATTACCTTACAAAAAGCCTACTTAGAAAATGAGTTCAGTGCAATACTCAGAAAATGAATTCAAGAATTCAATGCAACATTGAAAATAAAGTCTCATTAAATTACGTTAACTTGACTCTTAATGCTTCTCATGAAAACATAGTCTCATTAAATTACATTATATTGCTTTTGAATGCTTCTCATGACTTTAGGATTTCTCTATACACTCTTCATTACATGCTTAGGTTGGCAGTTGCCTTCCATGCGATCAATGAGGAGTTTCCCACTTTTTTGCAAGTTATACGAATAAACACTGCTACAAAAAAAAA
>JASDQU010211277.1:0-11347 GCA_032191745.1 Picea mariana | reverse complement strand
CCCGCAGCCATACAACATCGGGTGGCTTCGGCAAGGACGAGATCTCTGTGTGAACCAACAGTGTCAATTTTCATACACATCCAACCCTTCAAGGATGAGGTATTATGTGATGTTGCCCCACTGGATGTTTGTGATGTTCTCTTGGGCCAACCATATATGTGGAGACGCCATGTTGTTTATGAGTCTCGACCCCGTAGTGTCATTGTTACTTTGGGGGGTCATCTCTACAGAATACCAGAGGTAGTTCCGACTACTGTTCCACCTAAAAAGTGTTGCAAGGTAGTATCTCATACTGCAAAATTCAGCTTCTTCAAAATCTGTTCAAAAGGAGAACAAAGGGACACTGCAACCACTACAACCTTGCCCCAAGAACCTTTTATCCAACAGAAGTAGGTCGACAAGGCTGTAGCAAAGTGCAAAGATTCCTTCTGCACATCGTCCTCTCATGTATCTCAACTTGTTGAGCAGCCTGAACCGCAACAGGTTCGTGAAATATTTCCACAAACTGAGCAGCGCGACGTCTCCAGCAAGACAAGCAACTCACCAAGATGCAGATTCAACAAATGCTTTCCCTCTCCCCTGGGAACTCAACGCAATGGAGACCATTGCTTCCTAAGGAGGGAGGATTGATCCAGGTGGATATCGGTGGCCACCCACCTTTTCCAAATGACTCAAAACGGCTTTCCGACAATTTACTATTTTTAGCAGGTCTTAACATCCGAGGCCATTTTGAGGGCCCAAATGAAGGTTTTTTAATATCGAGGTTCTAAATGATAGATGAAGGCATTATTGAGCCCCCAAAATGAATCTCCTCGATGATACCTTTCCAACGAGCTATCACACGCCTAAAACAGAGATCATATGCAAAAGTTACGACCCCGGGAAGTTGATATACTCACTTACCCAAACGGGGCCCACATGACTTTTGGCGATTCATCTCCCAGGGTTAGGTTTTTGGATGTCTAGGGTTTTGGGAATTCCTTCTTATTGTAAAAAAGACCTTCAGAGCCTCATTGTAATCATCTTCTTGCGAATGTGAGTAGCCATCACATCTCTTCTCAGAGATAATATGCCACCATTCTAGCGAGTCTTTCACTCTGTATTTTTACAGTCTCTGTACATTTCTTTCATTAATAGAAATCGTGTATTACTGTATATATTTGTTTATGGTTTCATCTTCGATGCATTTCTGTTATATTATTGAATATCTACGATATCTCTGTGCATTTCTTTATTACATCTCCGATCTCATTTCGTGTCGAAAATAATACGGATCACAGTAAAAAATGGCCTTCTCGTTGACAGTATAATACAATATATAAAGAATCATACGGGAAATGTTGACAGTATTTTCTTGGCCTGTCACTCTGTTGAATAACCGAGCAATTTCCCGAAAAGGGGTTTTTGAACAAGTTGACTTGCAATCTAGTTATATCTTCAGGGATGGCCACGAGATTATCCAAGAATTCAGGTAAGAGATCCAGGCCGTTGTCATGTTTTTTAAATAAGTCACTATAATATTCATCTTTGAAGGTGAGTGTTGGATGTGGGAGTTTCAACATTTTACAAAACACTTGAGGTGAAAGAGCGACTGAAGAATGGTCTTGGAGTTGAATCATCCGTTGAATTGGTATATATTTCTCAGTGCACTAGGCATCAAGTTCCTTGCAATGAAAAACCTCAGGAACACAGCCTACACGAGAAATTCCATATGTCCAAATTACTTACTTCTGAGGAGAAGGGGATGAATAGTAAGAATACACTTTAAACCACTGAAAGTTTTGGTCCTCTCGTCCAAAAATGTTCAAAGTATCTCCGAAGAACTACTGTCGAACTGTTGCTACCATGAGTTGACGAGAGCGTTGTTTCAATCCAGATAATATTTGAAATGAGCGCTTGAGAGATATAATATAATCTTCCGCAAACCATGCTTTGATGTAGATTAATGAGAAATCTCCATGAGCCCTTCACGTATTAATGACGATGTTTACGAGACATGCATGATGAGTTATTAGAATTAAACCATACTAAATGAGTTTTGGGAAAAGAACGAAGGTGGCATGGAAGGATGAGAGAAAATAGGATTTGGGATTTTTGTGAACCCTCCAACCCACGATCCCGCGAACTCGCCATTGCAGAAGGTTGAAAATTGGATAAGTGTTGTAACATGGTCGATCGGACTCAATATAGGAGAGATGAGATAATTAAGAGCTCGAGGAGTCCAACGGTTAAAATGTATATTGTGGATCGTCTAGGTACAAAATTTATGTCACAAAACATGGGATATGAATTCCTGAAACCCGCAAACCTGGGAACCCGTGAACCCACCGTTTTGGAAAAATGATTAAGTATAGTAACTAAAAAGGGAGAATAGAAGGGAAAAAAGAAAAGGGGAATTTTGGTAAGTATAGAAAAGGGAAAAGAAATGGACAAAATAATTTGGGAAAATAGAAAAGGGGAGGGAAATTTTGGAACGGAAATTGATCTCAACAACTAGGTATGCATTTTATTAGAATAATTTTCATGACTCCCTAACAATATGAATGAATCGAGAACTGATTGTTGTTGTTTTTGTACAGAAAATGCCTCCGCAAAGACCTGTTACATGACAATATCCAAAAACACCTAAAGGGAAGGGTGCTTTGTTAGGTGAAGCATCAAACCCAACCCCTATTGAAGGAATAAAGAAAATGCCCAAGGCGGAGCCTGTAATTTGAGTTCTACGAAATAACGTGTTCAACCAATCGCCATTATACAAGGACAAAGAGCCAAGCACCAAATCCAAGGTATTTTTTCCTTCTTAGTAAGACTTATTCAATAAATTTGTTCATAATTTATGTAGTAGGGATTAGTGTTATGTAGGAAAACCGTGTTATTTTTTGTGTGATACTTTTCGACGTTTAGATCCCTCAGTTGGGATCATCCTCGGGAGCTTTTAAATTCACCGATTGGAAACTTTATCTTTTCTATCTATAAATAATAATTATTCCAGTTTTGTGTGAATTTTGCAATTGAACTATGCATTTGGGTCATTATTATTGTTTTTGAGATTGTGCAAAATAGGTTTTCACTCTTCACTAATTTTTAATCCCTCATCTCTATTTAGTTTATTCCTATTTAGTTCAATTTCTAAAGCTTCTCTTATTTTTATTTTTCCATAGTGCTCCATTTTGGTAATGAATTTTGTGTTCTCGATGCATATATGATGTCCTGAGTCTTTGGAGTGTTTTGCCAGGGTGGAATTTTTTCTTTGGTTATGTTTAATGTCCATGCAATGTTATTTAAGCCTTTTTGGAAAGGATCTCCACGTCTCTCCAATATGTTGTTTTCCACATGATCAAGGGATGGCATATACTCCACTTTGTAGTTTTGGTTTTATGGCATTTTTTGCATGGTCCAACATCTTTCTTAGTGTGTTGGGAGGAGAATGAGACTTTGATGTTACCATTCCTTAGAATTTTCCCAATTTTTTATGTGGTTCCTTTAATGTATGGAAGTATTATAGTTCATCCCCATTCTTCATCATCATTTCTCCAGCTTCGAGGTCATGTTCTTTCCTTTAAAACTGCCATGTTAAATTGTTTGTCATGATAGCCATTTATGTTTAATATATCTTCTAGGTATTTTAGTTCTTGCTCAGTGTTCTCTTCATTAGATATTCTAATTTATCGAGTAACTAATGTGTAGATAACCCCGATTTTTTGTACAGGGTGGTGGTGTGATTTTTCATGCAGATATTGGTATGTATGGGTTTTCTTTCAATAGACATGATGTGATAGTGTGCCATTGTTTTTCTTGGTTATGAGGATATCTAGAGAGGGTATGTTTTTGTTTTCCTACAACTCCATGGTGAATTTTATGCTTTCGGCTTGACTATTTAGGATATTGAGAAGTCCATTTATGATATTTATTCCATGTGGCCATAATATGCATGTGTCATCCATATATCTCTTCGACATTTTGAAAGTTTTTGGGGATAAGAATCAATAGCTTGTTTTTCAAAATTTTCCATGTATAAATTGGCCACCACAGGGGATAGCGGGTATCCCATCACCACACCCTCAACCTGTTCACAGAAGAATTCACAAAAGCTGAAATATGTTGATTCTAAGCATGCTCTTACTAACTTTGTTGTGTCTTCGTCAATTAGTTCTCTAATGATTTTAATCGCACCATCTAATAGAACTTTTGTGAACAATGAGTCTATGTTGAAGCCCACCAATGAGTCCTCCTTCTCAATTTTCATGTCCTTGATTTCCTCAACCATATTAGTGGAGTCTTTTATGGAAGGCGGTGCATGTCTCATGAGGTCTTTGAGTTTTTTTTCTAGGAATTTTGCTAACTTGTACATGGGGTAACCAATAATGTTCATTATTGGTCTCAATGGTACATTTTCTTTGTGTATATTAGGAGTTTTGTAGATCCATGGTGCAATGGTATTTTTGGTAGTAATTTATTTTTAGTTTCATCATCCATTGCTGAGTTTTTTATGGTCGTCGTTACCTCTTTTTCTATAAGACTACTTAGGTGTGAGTCAAGTTTTTTGTAGTTGTTGGAGGACAAATGTTCCAACATTTTTATTTCATATTTCATCGTATTCATCAGCATTGTCACATTGCCTTTGTTTACCTTTAGAATAATGATGTATTTGTTCCTCGGGTTTCTTAATGCCCAAATTTAATCTTTTGATAAAAAAAATTGTGGTAGCTTTTCTCTTTTTATCGCCATCACACAATCCTTTCTTATTCTTCAACTTTTTCATCCGGGAACCCATATACAACATTTTTATGTCATGTATTAACTCTTTGACCGATAATGTCTCTAGGGAGACGACATAATTTAACCCATAACCTAGAAGTTGTCGCATGGCTTCATTTAGCTCCGTGTTTGAGAGGTTGACTACGTAATTATTTTCCCTAACCCTCGGGATTTTTGTGCATGCGTTTTGGGTTGAGAAGATATTTTCGAACTTCTTATTTTGTTTGTCCATCGTTTTTTCTAATTCTTTATGCATTTGTATTACTGCGGTTGAATCCACTTTTGTCCATATATATGATCTTAACATATTTTCTAGCTTAATATGTGAATCATATAGTTTTTTAGACATGGTACTAATTTCCTTCCTCACAACCCTAATTTCCATGCATACCATACTTTACACCCCACAACAATCCAAAAATTAGATCCCTTGATGACCAGGTTTTCTTAAAAATAGACTGCTTCTTGTTGCACATGGTGGCCACTAGGTCCCCTGTTTTTCCTTGTGTAGAAGATTTAGAGTGGATTATCAGCCACACATACATTGTCAAATTATTGATGAATGATGAACAAGGACAGTGTGTGGGATTTTTTTTACCAGTGAGGTGAATAAGTATTAAAAACTCCAAGAAACATAATTCATATTAAACACTGAATTTGTGGTAAAATTTTATGTTGATCATGATACTAGCAAACCGGTGGAATCTTAGTGGAAAGAGGATATAAAATTCATTAACCGGACTTTAGGGTGGTATGGGATTACAAAATTAAGGGAACCCTACATGTACATGTACTTAATGGCCTTACTTTGTAGATTGTATAGGTAAAAATATTGTTCCAGGTTATCAGAAACATGTATGCCCTTAGATTACATAATGGAGGTGTTAGGAGTAATCTTTAATTAGGGAGCCATTATATATAAGAAATCAAGCATTAGAATAGAAAAATCTCAGAACTCTGAGCGAGGGGATGTACCTTCTTTATACATGGCCTCCTATTTATTGGATGTAGTTTGTGCAAGTAATGTTTTCTCATCAATGGGTCTAAGTTGGCATGTATTCAAACACCCTTTGCACGTATACTTCAACATTTTGTGGGAGAACATGTATAAAAAATATTATTCCATGATCCAGAACTTATTCTTGCTTGATATTTACTTCATTATATTTTGACAAGAGTGTTGATGCATCTCAAAACAAGCCAAAAATATCATCTCTTTGATTGGTCATTGGTACTTAGAATAAAAGTGCACCCATTTCAGAACTTTTGGACCCACAAGATCCCCACACCTACTTCCATCTTATGTACCAAACTAACTGGTCTTGGGGGTAATTTGTTACCAGAACATCCTACCAGGGTTCAATGCATCTCTTTTCAAAGATAAAAAAAAAGATTTTTTATTCCTTACAAATTTCAGTTAGGATACAACTTTTTCAAGGACACTACACAAGCAAGATAAGAAGGATTGAGCCACCTGTAATACATGATTTTAACTGGTAGATACCACAATAACGACCCAAATAAATTGGTGACAAAACATGCTGAGAAAGTAGTAGTGTATTGGCCCTATGCTCCTGACAAGTTTGAATATGAGGTATTTGTATAAAATGCCCAAAGTTGGGATGGGGTCCTCCAAAGAAAATCCTAGCCTAATCTGACTACATTTAAATCTTTGTCTATGGATGAACAAGTAGAACTCATTAACCAAACTGCTAAGGCAACCATACAATAACATAAAGTTGAGAGGGAAACTGAGGAAGCTAGGAGAGACGAAGAAGAAATAATTGAGGAATAAGATGAAATAAAATCTCATGAGTCTGAACAAAATAGGGTAGCAGAGGAAAGAAAAAGAAGAGTTAAAGAAGAAAGAAACTAAGTAGACCCCTCAAGGGGAAGTAACACGGGGGGGAATCAACGAACAACTGGAATTGGACACAGAGTAGGTGCAAGGAGAACAACCATAAACAATAGTAGCATCTAAGGTATTGACGGAGGTTCCAGTCACAGGGATCTTTGAACCCACAATTGTGGACTTGACAACGTTAGACGATGATGACATGGACACTGTGAAAGTCTCAATTTTAGATGAATCCAATATAGAAAAGGGAAGCTCACTTTCAATAGACCCACAACTAGAAGACACATTTGTAGCAACAAATGCAACTAATAAATTCACAACACTAGAAGAATATAAGTCATAGCCACCCAAAAAAGACAAGACACAAGAAAGTGAGGGTGGAAATCAGAATGAGGAACAAGGTTCTGAGGAAACAACTCCCGAGCAAGAGAAATATGAAAAGGAGAAACAAAAATAACAACAAAAATAAGAGGATATAAGTGAGGGAGAAAAGGCAGAGGGGAAGAGAATTTCTCCAACAAATGAAGAGACAACGACCAACTCACCAACCACTTATTTTCCCTAGGAAGTGACAAAACAAAAATTGTCAACAAAGAATAGACCAGAAGATACTACAACTCTTGAATAAACAAAGGATGTGTCTACAAAAGTGGGAGATGAATAGAATAGCCTCCTGAGGATCCAAGAAAAGAGTAGAAAACTGGTAAGGAAATAAAGGAACTGGGAGGTTAGGCAACAACAACTGATAAAGGCAAAGCACCTACCCCATAACATTTTCATACATCGGGAAGCGTGGAGAATATGTTGGCATGGGGTGATAAAAAAATACTAGACATTAGATGAAGTTTCTGACATTGAGGCCATAGATTATGACAAGAAAAGATAATTTTTGGTAAGAAGAACAAGTAGGAAGAGGAATCTCACTTTAGACAACACCATGGTCATGACCATTGAGGAAAATTTACTAGATGCAAATAAGGCTAAAGTTAGTGAACTGTTGGGAGCAGGGGTGGCTATATCTCATGCCACCATTGACAAAGCAAGAGAAGAGGAGAGATAAGTTTCTCCCATGAGGAAAGATATACAATCTCTTAGGCCTCAAGTGGACTACTACAAAAATACCACACAGGCACCAGTGATGATTCTAAGAGATGAATTCTTAGAGGAGAATGATAGATATAATTTGGTCAGTGATTTATTTATGGTGAAGGTTATAAATTATCAAGAGGAAACCCTATTATGATTTGTAGTACATAAGGAGATGCTGAAATAGGTCAAGTAGACACACATAACCTTGAGCCAAATTGAATACATCAGAGAGATCCAGAAAGGACAAGGAGAGGAAGAGCACGATATAAGAATGCTCACCGATGATAGCATGGATATGATACATAGGGAAACCGAGTATTGTGTTCAGGCCATTGTTGAACCATGGAAAATGATTCAAGAGAGATGGGACAAATGTCCCATAAGTTGGAGGAAAATTAATGAAAATATGAGAGAAATTGAGTTTCCCAAGTTCGGATATCCATAATATTTTTGAGACATCAATGAAATAATGAAACAACACATAGACCATGACCATAAATATGAGTCAGACGTCCTCAATAGGAACACCTTGGAACAAGGGAAAATTAAAAGGATTTTGGAAGGCACAATCAAAACATCAGTCATTTCGGAGCATGTGGTTGCCAAGATGGACAATGTATAGACAATGCATTGTAGAGATGAGGGAAGTGCTTAGTGCACCCATGGACCAACATTACTTCCCCAACTTGCACACATGTGAGGACCTCTTCTCTTAATGGGTCAAGCATGACAAATACAATATGTTATATTAGTCATCTGATGACTAAGGAACAACTTAAAGAAAAAACGTGGACTAGTCCACATTTCTTTCTATTTTTTTTTTACTTAAAATAGTGTTAGTGTTATTTTTGGACAATTAGATTTTGATAAATAAGGGAATCAAACATGCAATAGGGGTCGATGGTTTTTGTAAGAAATTTTTGTATTGACACAAGAACAACTATTTTTGAAAGTTAATTTAGAAGCTCCAAGGGAGCCTAAGACATTTTTCCAAACCTATGCTTATAATTTGATCAGTGGATTGTTCTGCATTTTGATTGGAAGCTACATGCATCCAGTAAGATCTTAATTATTTCTAGTTATCTTGATTGGTTAATAAATATTAAGATAAATATTGGTTAAAATTTGATGTTATTTAATTTGTTGTGTTAAATAAAACAAGAAATCCATAGAATTAATTCTCACTTATCTTTTTCTCGTACATCTCTGCATGCATGTTGTTTATTTATGTTTCTTAAGAATATCTAGTGATTTATGAATGTTAGTATTAGTACTAGAGTGATTCAAATGAAAATTTTACTTATCTACCACAGTCAAAGGTTACCCTAGTCGCAAATTTACCCAACCAATATATCTCTTTAAGTAAGTCTCATTTTCCTTTGCATTACAACAAAAAACGAAATAAGTACCAAAAGAGAGAGAGAGAGAAAAGGTCACAAATAGTTTGAGGAATGCATTTGAAATAGATGCACAATCATTAAATCTCATCGAAAAGGATTCCAGGCCATTAAAATAGAGAATCACACTATTCCAAATGAAGAGGAGTCTAATTGGGCCTCATCTTCGAGTGTGGTTCCTACTGTTGAGTTAAAGGGAATCCATCCCCCTCAACATGATCTTAGATCGGGACTACAACCACTATTCATAAAGAGACGTATATGTATGGATTGGTGCATCTACCAACAATTTAATGACAGTTGGATGGATAGATGGTTTATGGTGTTTGACAAACCTTCCTACAATAACATGGGGGTGTCTCTATATTTTCTCAGGAAAATATCGACATAGTTTATTTTGGGTCACCATGTCAACTAATTTGACATTGTTGAATTCCAAGGGTTGGTTCGTGGGTATAAATAGGATAGAGAGAGTGATAGGCGTTACCTAGTTCTAGGTCCTTATCCTCCTAGGCGAAGGCCTAATTCTCATGCTCAACATCTTCCCATTGTGGAAGGCATCATGTAGACATAGTTATTGATATCAACATTCAATCGAATCCTGGTGTATCATGGGAGTTTTGTAGCACTATCTTATCAAGAGGTTCCTATTGGTGACGTTGTTAAAGGACTTGGACCTTCAAGCCTTCCAACAAAGTGCAGCCAAGAGAGGGCACATGGACATAGTAGGAGTTCATGTGAGCCTCATAGATGCTTGAGTTGTAGTCATATTTGTTATGGGTTGATGGAGGCTAGTAGACATGAGAGTTTCATCAAGGAGGTCAGTATCTTGAACATATCTATGTTATTCATGATTATATATATAGTGGCAAATACAGTGGCAATGTTGTAGAAACATTTCTACTAGCCGAAACTTCGACATGATTTCAACAAGTATAGCAAGTCCTTCACTATCTGTGCTATTGCCAAACTGACCACTAAGAAACATGGCCTGTACACCCCTCTACCTACTCCTGACAGGCCATGGGAATCCATCTCAATGGACTACATGCCGAGCCTCCCATCCACCAAGAGGGGAAACGACTGTGTTTTGTGGTTGTTGATCGCTTTTCTAAGATGGCGATTCTGGCTTCTTGCAAGAAGAGAATCACAACAGAGGCCACTGTCAAGATCTTCTTTGAACGAGTCTAGATACATTTTGAATCCCACAAAACATTGTATCATATCGGGACAGTCAGTTTCTCAAGACATTCTAGTCGAGCCTCTGGTCACTGCTGGACACCAAGCTCACCAAATCCACGACCTTCCACCCCCAGACAAATGGTCAAACCGAGGTCGTAACTCAAATGATCGTGCATATCCTGCGCATGTACAATTCCAAGAAACCTCACACATGGGATGAGAGTCTTCTCTATGTTCAACATATCTACAACCAATCCCTGTATAGCTCAACCAGCCATAGCCCCTTTCAGGTGGGCTTGGGATTCCAACCATTGTGTCCCATAGATGTTCCAATACCCCTTGCGGTTGCCTTGACTGACTCATCTCCTGCTCCAACTGAGGATGACAAAGCCACCCGGTTCATTGAGCGGATCCATCACATCTGCCAACAGGTTTAAGATATCCTACAGAATTCCAATGCCAAGTACAAGCAGTGCCATGATCAACATCGAGTGCCACATAAGTTTCAGGTGGGTGACAAAGTTTGGTTGCACTTGCATAAATAACACCTTACAGGGCCCATCGAAAGCTTCACCCACTTCGTTATGGGCCATACACCATCACCAAGGTTGTGGGTGATAATTATTTTGAGCTCAACCTTCTTCCTTTCCTTGGCTTGCACCCAGTGTTCAACGTGGATCTCCTTCGACCTTATTTCCCACCATTATTGGACACCTCAGAGATAGTTGAACAATTGACATCAACAGAGCTCAACCCCGACTGCATACAACAGGAATCCAGTGATTTGATTGTGGACACATAGGTCAAGGGCACTCTCCAACAAAGGATCCAACTTTATCGAGTTGTCAAACCAGGGCAGCTCTTGCACCAAGGCAAGTGGCTCACCCGGGGCCAAATTCAACAGAAACTTCCCCATCTAATGGGGGAACTCAACGCAATGGAAACCATTGCTTCCTAAGGGGGGAGGATTGATCCATATGTATGTCGGTGGCCTCCCACCCATTCCAACTGACTCATTTTCCCAGTTTTCCAGTTTGGCATCTTTTTCCTAGTTTTCGGGTCC
>JASDQU010211274.1:7272-18696 GCA_032191745.1 Picea mariana | reverse complement strand
GGGTGAACATGTTAGGGTCCTAACCCGCACATAGGTAGAACAATATATTCAGATGTAATAAAGGTCAATATTAATAAGGCCTTTCAATAAAATAGAATAAGGCAGATGTAAGAAGACCTAATAGAAGCTTCCGCTTCTAGAATGTTCTTCCTCTAGATGCTTCTTTTTAGTATAAATAGGAGTCGAGGGTATGAGAACCCTAGCCTGGATATTATTGTAATAGAGCTCTGCTCAAATGGAGGTTGCCCCCTTGAAGAGGCCCATGAACATTGCTTTCATATTCAAAGTGTTATTTTTGTTATTATTCTCATATCGTTTCAGTGTTATTGTGGTGAATGTTCTGGTTATATTGTTGTTATTCTGCCATTACTAGCATTTTATTTCTGTTCTGCATACATTTTATATCTGGTATATTACAGTCTAGGGATGTAGTATCTCTTGTGAATCCTAGAGAAAGATAGAGCAATTACAAAAGAATTTTATAAACTATAATCTCAAAATTAAAGAAATACACCCTATCCCATCCTCCTCTTAGAAACAAGCCTCTCCCCCATTAAGAGCATGGCTATGCATGGAAGATAAGCGACTACCTAAAATTGCTTCAAAATCAAGTCATAACCACCATCGACTCAAGTGAGGATGGCATAAAGATGCCCGGTCTTGGCTAAACTATTGAGGAATCATGGAAGAAACCATTTTGCAGAAAAAAAATACCATTAAAAAAAACGTCAAATCAAAATTTAAAGAGAAAATGTGGTGTGATAAAGAGTTGGAGGAAAAAAGAAAATTGAGGTATTATAAAGATGTAATCAACCCTAATCTAGAAGATCAAAATTATCTATCTATTTTCCTAAGTGTAAAGAAAAAAATAAGCATTTCTAAGATCAGAACAAATTCTTACGAGCTCCATAGTGAAACTGGGCGTTGGTCAGTTCCTAAAACACCATGGGATGAAAGGGTGTGTCACCTTTGTGACACTAAGAAGGTTGAAGATGAAAAACACTTTCTCTTAGATTGTCGAGCCTATACCCATATTAGATCTCATTTTCAAAATATTTATCACACTACCAACCTTCCTAACATCTTAACTCAAAAAAAGTATGGTGATCTTGGAAAGCTTCTCTTAATGCTTTTTGAGCACATAAACAAAATTCTAAAGAATCACAACTAATCACTTACCCTCTTAAGGTCCGATAGACCAATTCGGTCTTAGTGGACATTAATCATCATCATCATCAACAACAACAAATTACCTATCCATAAATAAAAATCCAATTAAAAAAATAAACATTAATAAATTAATAAACATAAATTAAATAATAAAAATAAACACACAATCATATAACAAATTAAATAATAAAGATAAACATACAATCATATAACACATTATTTTCTCCCTAGTGAAACAAATTTTCTACATTCCATCAATGAACTAAACATTAATAAGTCAGTTTGTGGATATAAATTAAATAATTAAAAAATGTAATTATATAATATTGATATTTTTTATAAATTAAATAAGAAAATGCATTTATATCACACATGTAAATTAAATAATTAAAAAATGCATTCATATGACACAGCAAATTAAATAATTAAAAAATGTAATTATATAATATTGATATTTGTTTTGTAGTAGGCTAAAGATTTTATGAAACAAAGATTTTTTCCAGGGATATTTACCCGAAATCCGGCAAGAAATTGTTGGATTCATAGATTTAAGTGATTGTTTCTATAGAATCATGTTGAATCCACTTCTGCATTCAAAAATGAATTCAACCAACACCTATTTTTTTGTGTGTATAAAGATAATTTCTTATTCACTAATTTAATTATTTGAACAAACATTAATTAGAAAACATAAATTAACCAATAAAAAGAAATATGCGATAATAAGTAATGCACAATGAGAATTTGGTCTCACTTCATATTTCATTTAATGCAATGTATTTATCTTCTTTTTATATATACATTACATATTTCATTTAATGCAATGCATTTACTTTCTTTTTAGCGGTAGTCTAAACATTCTACGTTTTGGCAACGAAAAGGACAAAACTTAGAACAATTAGACAACTTGTTTTTTTGATGTATACATCACATTTCTCATTGAATACAATGTATTTAGACCTGTTTTTTATACATTCACTCCATCTTTTATTAAATTAAGTGTTTCAATTTTCTAATGTCAAGAAAGCAACACACGAGATTGGTTTTATTATTAAGAAACACCTTGGCAATGATTGTAAGTGTAACACGATGGTCCATAATTGAATGGTAGTCTCCTTAATCTAGCTTGGCCTTTAGCCATTTTTCCTTGGCTTTTGAGCCATATGCTAATTTTCTTTTCCATAATAATTCCATATATAGCTCGGTTAAAAGAGGGCTAATCTTGATGGTCTTATAATTAGAGGGGTTGTGTTTATACCTGCTTTTAAAATTAGGAACAAGAAGTTTCAGTCCATGATTAAGGAAACCTTGTTTGACTACAAGACTTAAGAGCTTGTGAATGTGAGGGATGAGAGTAAGCCCTTTAATTTTTAGGATTTTAGCCTGGTAGCTTTAGATGTTCTTAGCTTTCTCTTTTGTGAGTTGCTTAACCCCAAATTGGTCTTTTAAAGGAAAAACTTATTCCAATGTAAAATGGGTTTGAATGTTGTCCATGACACAAGGGATTCATAAAGTTTAAGATAAGAATTCTATTCCCTTCAGGAAATCATATTGTTTTCTTTAGTTTTAAGATTTAGAATTTGTCCATAGAATTTCTTAGGATCTACTTAGAGAGGCCTAAAAGCATTCTTGCTTTCTATACATTTTAAAATTTTAATTAGGGCTTTATACCTATTTATTTTGTCAAATTTTATGAACTCTTTAGAAGCATCCCTAATGGCTCTTCTAGTAATCTTACACTCTTCATCAGGGTTGATCATTCTATTTTCCTATACACCTTGATAGAGAAATTGTTAATGGAGGTAGAGGGTTTTTATTATAAAGGCCTTCAATATTGTCCTTATTTAATAAGAGATTAATTCATTATTAAAGTCTTTAAATATGAAATTTATTTTTTCAAAGATTGAGTTATTTTAGTTCTTTTATGCATAGTCGTTTAAGATGTCTAAATTCACAATTTAGTTGTAAATGAGGATATTAGATATCACATAATCTATGACACTATTGCTAAGCCCGTGGATACATGCCATTTCATTGGATATCAACCACTTCATTAGACCATTACATATTATTAGATTTTGAAAACTATATAACTTGACTAACAAAAAGAAACAAATTCTCAACCAAATCTTAAGAAAGTAAAACTTTACGATTAAACCAATAATTAAAATTAATACACTAACATAATCATTAACTAATTTAACCTTAGCTTGTGTCTAATCATTTACATATAGAAAAATATAGGTTAGAGGAAATTTTCCAATAATCAAACAAGATATTTCACACATATAATGTAGCTTTATAGCTACATTATATGTTTGAGTATGGAAAGAATGCTAGCTACATATAATGTAGCTTTATAGCTACATTATATGTTTGAGTATGGAAAGAATGCTAACTACATATAATGTAGCTTTATGGCTACATTATATGTTTGAGTATGGAAAGAATGCATTTATCTGCAAGATTATTGACAAACTAGTATTTGATTATAGACTCGTAACATTATAAACCATTGAGACAATCAATCATATGCATTTCACATCTTAAGTTTATTTAGAAAATTTATTTTTAAAAAGATTGATAAAATTGATAACTTAATACCAAAATTTTACAGTGAACAAGCTTTATAATCTTACATTAAATATGATAATAAAATGCATATACATTCTCAAATCTTATTAGTCCCCGCCGAAGGCGTAGAGGGACTATAGCGATCGATAATTCATTGACTTCATATTAGTTTTTCCTTTGACCACAAATATTTGCATAATATCTATTGTTGGAGCTAGGGAACTAAGAACTTTGATTTTTATATAATAAAAAATAGCATATATGTCATGATCTGATTGGATAACAGATTGGAGGTCTTATTGTCGGCTTCGCTATTCCTAATGTTTTATATGTTATCATATCCAAAGTTTTTTATCATATACAGTCTTTCTGAGTTGTTATTAGTTGCCTGTTTTTTTCTTGAAATGTTTGGATATMCAAATWTTTTAAGATAGATAGTCAGTTTTTTATAAGTTTTGTATTTTGRATAAWTTTTTTTTACTTACATAGGTTCTACTGTTCGAGCTATTGTTACTAATTTATTATTATTTTATAAAATAATGTAATCAATGTTTCTTTTTTGTACGTAACAGAGCTGACACACTGCATTCTTTCTTAAATGTTTACTTAGCAGGCCTATTACAATACATTTTTTCCCGTTTTTTTTTATATGCAATGTTCTCTGCAGTTAATGTCGACAATATTATTCTTCAGCGACATTGTTGGTTCACTAGTTCATGCTTGCTTCTTGTATGTTCACTAATTTCTTATTTTCTTGTTGTTGTTATTCTTGTTTGCCTGTTGGTCTTGTTGCAGTTTGCACGCTTGGGGTTATTCAACTGGCCTTCTGTCGTTCCCCATTGATGGGCGGGTTTGGGTGCCGTGTTTATTTTCGCTTGATATTTGCAGTTTACAAGTGGGAAATTTGACTATTGGGGATGCCTGGGTCGAAATCCTCTTGTAGAACATCTTTGTAATACGATTTCCTATTGCGATGCGTCACTGTTTCTGTGATGGAGGTAGGTTCTGTGTCGAACATTGGCCTTTGGACGGTCCTCCCAGCTTTGAATTTTACATGACAAATCTCACAGCCTGAACTATTTGGTTAACAGATGTGTTGTAGTACATTTTCCTTCAAATTTTTTGATACAATCTTGTGTGTAGTGAATTTGGCCAATATTGTTCCTGGTCGACTGGTTGGTGCTTGCTTTTTTTTTTCGCTGATGTTTCTTATTGTTGTTTGATTCAACTTTGCAGGGTTCGGATTCTGTGGCTATAGTTGGACCTTTTGGTGTTTCTTAACCGTGTTGTTATTTGCTGCCTGCTCTTGTTTTCTTAAGCTTTCCGATGTTGGGGTGCTGCATCTGCAGTTGGATCTATTCTTATATTGTTTTGCAGTTGGCTCCCCAGAAAATACTATTAAGATAAAATAATATGAAAATTTTTGCAGCCGATGTAAATTTCATCTCCTATGGCTTCAACCAGTGCTTGTCGGGCTCCAACTATATTTCATAGCTGATGATGTTTTTTCCCATGGTTAATGTCTTCCTATGCCTTCATAGTTATGAGAGCAAGTCTTGTTGTCTGAATGATAAAGTTCTTCTCTCCCTTTCTTTTTCCTCTTGTAAAATTTCCTGTTTTTACCTTTTGTTCTTCCGCTCTATTGTGTATTTCTGGTTCTATACTTTGCCATGTTTCTGTAGTCGCGGGTTCCTGGGGTGGCCAATTGACCAATCACCATCTCCATATATATCTTCACATCACAAGTCCAGCTGACCACCGTTCGTTTTCATATTGATCCAATTTCTTCTAAACTTGCTCGTTTTTCCCTTTTGTTCTTACTCTCTATTATGTGTTTATGGTTCTATAGTTTGGCATGTTTATGTGATCGCGGGTTCCTGGTGTGGCGAACTAACAAATATTCATCTTCATGGTGGGTTCTATACCGCCGTTCATTTGCATACTTAGCCAATTTTATGAACGTGGGTTCACGGATAGGTGCTATCGAACTATGGTGACTCGTGTTCTGGGTATACATCTTGCACCCAAAACTTCCATGCTCTACAATTCGACCCCGAACTCCTCAAACTCCCAACCCTGCCTCTACCTATGATGAGTCTGTCTGTCCAACCTTCCTTTCCATACTTAGTTGAGTCTTCAAAATTTCGCAGGTTCACGCGTTCCCGGGTTCAGAAATGTTTTAAAGCATTTTTTTGCTCCCCTCCATCCCACCACCTTCTTCCCTTCCCAATGCACATTAATTATGCTTTTAAAAGTGACAATCGACCAGACAGGTTCGAAATGATTGGCTTTAATAATCGGAAAGCTCGAGGACATCTCCCATTAAAATGCATAAATAGGCAAATATTATGGGATCTGATAAAAAAATTTGCTTGCATTTCGAATTTGCATTTTTTTTTTGGCTATTTTAGTTTTTTAAGGACATCATCATATTATCACTGAAATACTGTACTACCATGCTTCCATCCACGAGCATGTCATCCATAGATGTCTTGACGTCATGTCCCTATTTAATAATGTGCATATGTTACGGGTTTTCATATTTGAGAATCTGCTTGGATATGGGAATGTTATTACGTGCTATTAGTCTCTATTCAACGCACATATTCGAAAAGATTGGCATTTTGAATTTGCAAAAAAAATATTGGCTATTTTAGTTTTTTAAAGGCATCATCATAGTAACAATGCAATACTGTACTACCACGCTGCCATCCACATAGGTCTTGATGTCATGTCCCTCTTTAATATTGTGCATATGCTACAGGTTGTCATATTTGAGAATCTGCTCAGATATGGGAACATTATTACGTGCTATTAGTCACTATTCAGCGCACATATTCTAAAATATTGGCATTAATAAGCAAAAATATCAAGGGCATATGCCATTAAGATGAATTAAACCAAAATCTATGGAAGATTATACTGTCATCCTCCAGTGTTGATTTTAAATACTTATTCCTATTTCTCTCTATCATCAAAGAGTTGGGCTTTAGGGTGCCTTCATTCTAATGTTCCTGGTCATGGACATGTAAGACACCTTAGAGATGCCATAGAGGCCCAATTGAAAGATGAGAGAATGGCTTTGAGATTCACGTCCTTCAAGGATGTTAATTAATCACAAAATTAATATTGTTTGTGCCAATGCAATTGAGTCATCGTCCACTATGTCAATTGCACTAACACTGCAATGTCAGATAATAGATGTCTGACATGTACCTAATGTCAAGGTCATTATCGCACATGACACCCAACGTCCAAAGATTTATGGACTCAAAGCAACATTGTAGATTTCGTGAAAAAACAACACTAAAGACGATGTTCTTTGCATGTCTGACAATCTTGCAGTTTAAGTGCTTTGACAATGGCAACTCTGCTTGTTCACTGCATTGTCGCACTGCAGTCAGTAGCACTGTTCCCATCACCATCGCCAATGTCAATGTCCAAATCCGAAGCCATCTGGAGCCTGGGGTGACCGCCTATGTGGATGCCTGGAGGTGAACCTACCTGGAACCTGGGATCACGACTTCTTACACTTGACATTAGTATTAGTAGTGATTGAAAGTTGATTGTATGTCGAGTCTGTTACTTCATATAAAGGTTGTTGGAAATGTTTAACAGGTAGCATATGCTTGTCATTGATGGCAATTACAGCAATGAAGATGGCATGAATAAAGGAAGAATGTAACAAATGGGCACCAGAAATATTTTGGGAAGAAGCTGCAAAGAAACCTTGATAAGATCAGAAGAGATAGTGCAGAGGATGTGTGGTATGTTTTACAGGCAGCGTAAGCTTGTCATTGATGGCAAGCATAGCAGTAATGATGGCTTGAGTACAACACTGATGATCAACAGGCAAATAGAAGATAAGTCCAGGAAGATCGAATGATCAAAGGCAACGCTGGCAAGTACAACAGTGAAGATGGCAGGATCAGAGTGTGCATCGATGGAAAAACAGGAACAAGTGAAAGCTCAGGAGGAACAACATCAAGGAGAACGCGCACAGCAAAACTCAAGATACAGGAGTTCACAGAGGAGAAGGAAGACAAAGGTCGAGGCCTTTGAGAACTTGTAATAGTCCCAAGGTTGGGAGGAAAGTGTGCAAAGCTCAGGAGGGAGCACAACCGCCGTTAGATCGGCTGAAGAAGAAGATCTGGACCGTTGGTTTCTATGTCCAGGAGGAGCTCAGGAGAAGCCTACAGAAAGGAGAGATCGAGAGTCATTGGATCTCATTCAAAAATCCCGTCAGCTGTCAGATCGGACAGGAGCTGCACGAGGTTTACCATCGGGAAAAGCCAAGGTGAAATCCCGAAAGGAGGTTTGACTCATCGGGGTTTCACATATCGGGAATCCCGTGAGCCAATGCATTGCGACATTGAAAATCTCGAAACTCCGATGAGTGGTAAGACTACGGTCACGGGGATAACGGTCATATGGGCCAGGAGCCTAGCCAGGAGAGCTAGTGCATAAAGAGCGCGTCGGGATTTGAGGGATCGCGAATCCTGAGGACATACATGTTTCGACATTAGAAAGTTCGAAACCCTGATGAGGAGATTTGGATGCAGTCATATAGAGGGAGGTTACATGGACCATGAGCTTAGCTGGAGGGCTAATTGAAGTTAGAGGCATCAGATCTGAGTGCAGGGTCCGACCACTGTTGGATCGAGGAAAACCTGCACGATCTTTAAAAAGTGCAAGGAGTAGAGGGCTCATAAATCCTGGAAGCAGGAGGACCGTCTATCTCAGGGGGTTATGTGGACCGTTGATTCGACTCCCTGTCGGGGTTTCGAGGATCGAGAGTTGGAGATGTTAAAGAATATTGACATCAAGAATCCCGAAATCGTGATGTGTGAAATCCCGACTGAACCTGAACCGTCAGATCAAGATGTGATCTAGACCGTCGACCCGACTCACGTTAGTAGACCACGTCAGCTAGGAACACGTGGCACAACTAGGTAATGACAAATGTCAGACTGATTCAACATTTCAGGCACATGTAAGTCACGAATCAGAGTGACATGTGGCAGTATTCAACACGTGTCAATCCACTTGTGACGTCAGCAAATGGACACCACGTTGGAGTTTCGAGGATCGCGTTTTGGAAATGTCAAAGAAACATTGCAACAGGAATCCCGATTTCTCGATATGCAAAATCGCAACTTAAATCGCAGCCGTCGAATCAAGATCAAATCTGGACCGTTTATTCCAGTCAATGGAGAGGCATCGGGGATCGAGAGTTGGACATGTCAAAGATTATTGACATTAGGAATCCTGATATTGCGATAGGTGAAATCGCGATATAATCTGAACCGTCAGATCAAGTGTTGATCGGAGGGCTACTAATGCACAACACAGTGAAACTACCCGAAACCATTGATGGCGTTTGCTAGAGAATTTGAAGAGACCCCTGTGTGATCGCTAGAGGAGATGAAGAGTCTCCAAGCTTCGTCTAAGTGAAGGAAGACTATTCTTAGAAGGGATTGACAGATGGATGAGTGTGAAAGCCTGTAACTAAAATAGAGAAGGTGAGCTCGACTGTCACAGAGAAGACGAAGAGTCTCAACTGCCAGAGAGGCTAAGGAATCTCAGCATAACACCCAGTGATGCCGAACGCGCGGTTGAACTACCAGAGAAGTCGAAGAGTCATGATGATGATCACGCAGAGAAATTGAGATGTGGAGGAGATTGGCACGGTATGAGCATGCAGAGGAATGGTGATTATTGCATGCACAAGATGCACAGAAACTATATATATACACAGTACAGAGAAGAGAAGGGTTGTTGTTGCTGTTGGAGGTTGCTGTGATTGTTGTTGGTGAAGGTGATTCATGTGTGAAGAAGGAGGAGAGTGCAGCAGCTGAAGAGCACAGAAGAGGAACTGTGCAGTGAATGGACATGGCACACAGAGCATAAAAAGCAGAAGAACAGATAGTGCAAGTGATGTGTGCAGAAAGGCAATGAGGCAGACAGAGCAACGAAATGCAACAGAACAGTGATGAGTCTGGTAAGCCATTGTTGAACATCATATCATTGTAATAAGTTTCAGTAGCAAATATTTATATTTCATTGTGGTTGGGAGGAGCTAGGGAGGACTGGTGTCCTCAAAGGTTCAAGTGGGTGCTTGAACATAGAGAGTTGGTGCTTCCTTCTAGTTGGTGCTAGAGAAACCAGGGAGTTGGTGCTTCCTTCTAGTTGGTGCTAGAGAAACCAGGGAGTTGGTGCTTCCTGCTAGTGGGTGCTAGAGAAAACAGGGAGTTGGTGCTTCCTTCTAGTTGGTGCTAGAGAAACCAGGGAGTTGATGCTTCCTTCTAGTGGGTGCTAGAGAAAACAGAGAGTTGGTTCTCTTAGCAAGTTGCAGCTTGAAAAACTAGGGTTGTAGCCTCATTATGAGTTGGTGCTCATATGTATGATAATGTACAGAATGTAACCATTACTTATCATATAAAGAAAAAGAGGTTTTTACCCTGTATGGGTTTCCTCGGGAAATATCTGTCTCTGTGTTTCTCATATATGTGTGACTGATGCTGAATGTGCCATTGTTTATTTCCCTGCATTAATGTGATCATCATTCAGTGTTTCTGCAAAGAGTTTAAAATAAGCATAATTGTTTAAGCACGGTAACCACTGATTCACCCCCCCCCCTCTCAGTTGTCCAACAAAGGTCACTCAACACTATTTGACATAGAAACTGGCTGTCTGTCAATTATGTTACAACTTTGGCATAAAACATTCAGTAATTTTAGAATGTTGATTCAAACATGCATACAATATCTCATGTTTGTTGGTATCCAATTTTATAGTTTCCTTCTGAGTGCATTCAGGCATGGAGTAATATTTGGCATCACTTTCGAACATTCCAAACCTTTTTGTGGGCCGCCATGTATTCCACCCCTACAATGAAAGATATATTCTAATGCGATCTGCAACATTTGATACACTTGCCAGACTTGTGCTGCTGGAAGAAGCTATGTACTTCAACAGAGGAAAATTTTGCAGCTGGCTTGGACATCCCTTCCAATTTACCGTAATAAAACAAAGAAGTTCAACATGCAAATCTTCAAGCATGCTTTTCAACCAAACAGATATCGAATACAAGGAGAATAACAGTCACAACATACTTGATTTTTTTTTTGTCTCAGCTTTTGTTGCCTAACATGATTTGTTTCCCCCAAAGTTGACGACACATAAAACGACTCCCTCGACTTTGAATTAGGCCCGAATTGCATTTCTAAGTTGTCTGTGATGTCAATGGTCATGAACATTATAGGGAAGGAACCTTAAACCCCAAGTTTTCGACGACGAAGGGAGATTAACACTTAACAAAGAAAGGAATGTTGAATAACCAACCAATGTAGGCATGCCATATCTAGAAGAGACAAGCTATTCAAAAAGCTGGGATAGATCTAGTTTGCAACATCAATGAAGTCCAAGACCCGAAATTGATATTCAAGTCATTGTTTTTTACGAATCAAGCATTTGATCATCAATAAGACTGTCCACAAGCTTCAGTATTGTACATATTTTTTTTGGTCAGTGGAAGGCCAAATCACAGTCATTGTGGCAAATAATCTCAGCTGTATTTTGTAACCCATCTTATTTGAATATAGAATGTTTGCGGTTTTTTTAATGGTGTTTTCCAATATCTGGTATTGCTTTTCATTTTATTTAGTACATTTTTTTTTT
>JASDQU010211273.1:8219-18602 GCA_032191745.1 Picea mariana | reverse complement strand
ATGATGAAGCCAGCCACTGCTCCATGAACTTGGTCCTGGGCTCCTCTTCAACTGTCCTCTAACTTCTTTGCTCTATCTTTCTCTTTCCAAAAGGATGGCTAAAGGGTTGGGACAAAGGGAATGCACAATCAGGTATAGTTTCTTTACTATGATTCTCCTCTTCCAAATGGGACCCCTAACCCTTCTTTTATAGGCTAGAAGAAGCTAGGTATTTGGCTGAACCCTCGGCCATGCATGGACGGAAAGTTTAGTTAACTCACCCAAAGTTGTGTGTTCCGTCAACAACTTTCATTTTTTCGTGCTTTTGTAGGTACACACGAGCTGTTTTGGGTCAGCTAGCATGTACACGCGTCCAGTGATGAAGCAGGGCATGTGGGCCTTTATAAAAGGTGTTTTTAAGAAGAGTTGTGTAGTAGTGTTTTGGTAAAGAAGGAATCTGAGATGGCCTGATGCCAGGTAAGCATGTCTCATGCAAATTAGGGTTATAACACGCAGTTTGTTTTGGGTCAACTAGCGTGTTATAGCCAATTATGTTGTGAGTGGGAAATCCCTCTATGGACTAGCACTTAGGGTTTTATTATGCATGAAAAAAATACCTAAAGATTCCTACTTTCTACCGTCATCCTAGACCTAATCCCCATTATTCTTAAGCAAATACATAGTTAAGAAGATCAAGTGAGCATACCTTATTTTGGGCATTTGATATCGATCCTTCTTTACGCTTGATCACTCTTTTACTGAAGCTCTCCTCCCAAGGATGACCTGCATTCACACAAGACAAACAAAAAAATCCACATGCATTTGATATATAGATTAATGGGTTAGAGATTCAATAAACAAGTATGCAATAAACCATGAAAACCTCATATGGTGGGACGAGAAAAGTACTTCTTTATTATTAACTTCAACAAATCAACTTACAATGATGAAGTCAGCCACTGCTCCACGAACCTGGTCCTGGGCACCTCTTCAACTATCCTCCAACTTCTTTTCTCTATATTTCTCTTTGCATAAGGATGACTAAAGGGTTAGGACAAAGGAAATGTGCAATCGGGTATAGTTTCTTTACTATGATTCTCCACTTCCAAATGGGACCCCTAACCCTTCTTTTATAGGCTAGAAGAAGCTAGGTATTTGGTCGAACCCTTGGCCATGCATGGCCGAAAGGTTTAGTTAACTCACCTAAAGTTGTGTGTTTCGTCAACAACTTTCCCTTTTTTGTGCTTTTGTAGGTACACGCGAGTTGTTTTGGGTCAGCTAGCATGTACATGCGTGCAGTAACAAAGCGAGGCGCGTGGGCCTTTATAAAAGGTGTTTTTAAGAAGAGTTGTTCAGCAGTGTTTTGGCAAAGAAGGAATCTGAGATGGCCTGATGCCAGGTAAGCATGTCTGGTGCAAATTAGGGTTATAACACTAAATTTCACTCATGGGCTAATTTTCCATGGTTTTTCCAAAAATGAGATTCGCTGTTTTAAAAATGATTCGCCCAAATTCTATAGGATAAAATAATTTTACCACAAAAATCGCCAAAAATTTATAAAAACTATACACAATCCTTATAAATTTGAATATTTTTACAAAAATATCGTCAAACATTTATAGTTGGCATATGAAGGATTAGTAAGATTTTCCAAGGTTTTTACATTTTAAAATAATTTTCCATCCTTAAAATCATCCCTCACCAAAATCAAGTCACTTTTATTTAATAATAAATGTGTTCTCAAGAAGTAAAGTAATCACATTAAGTAAATAAAGAAGTTAAACTAGATTTATTACAATATAATTCCATGAACAACATCTGCATCCATACACAATAATAAATACTTGATGTATTTAGGTTAACAAATATCATTCATTGAAATCTTTAAAGATTGATAATATAAAAATAACCTTGTATGTTTGATCTGGATTATGAGCAGAACGAAATGAATATAGATCATTATTATCTTAACAAAGAAAAACAAGGAACAATGACAGAGATACAATAAAATTGACTTCTATTCAATAAGGAAGTATGTTGAAACTATAAAATGCAGACTGAAAACAAGCTTGCTAGAATGGTGGTGGCTTATCTCTAAGAAGAGATGTGATGGTTGTGCTCATTTGCAAGAAGATGGTTACAGTGAGGCTCTCTAATCCTTTTTACACTAAACAGGAATGCCAAAAACCTAGACATCCAAAAACCTAACCCTAGGAGATGAAGCGCCAANTGGCATTCCTGTTTAGTGTAAAAAGGAATGCCAAAAACCTAGACATCCAAAAACCTAACCCTAGGAGATGAAGCGCCAAAAGTCATGTGGGCCCCGTTGGGGTAAGTTAGTACATCAACTTCCCTGGGTCATAACTTTTGCATACGATCTCCGTTTTAGGCGCACGATAGATCGTTGGAAAGGTCTATCCGAGGAATACATATGATGTTGTCAGTATCTGACTTCACCTATACTATAAATGTGGAAATCCCTAAAAACGTTCTTTAGGGCCTCAAAATGGCCCTGGAAGTCGGGGACCCGAAAACTAGGAATAAACTGCCAAACTGGAAAACTGCCAAAATGAGCCAGTTGGAATAGGTGGGAGGCCATAGAAATCCATATGTATCAATCCTCCCTCCTTAGGTAGCAATTGTGTCCATTGCGTTGAGTTCCCCCATCAGATGAGGACATTTCTACTGAATTTGGCCCTGGGTGAGCCACTTGCCTTGGTACAGGAGTTGCCCTGCTTTGACAACTCGATAGAACTGGATCCTTTGCTAGCGAGTGCCCTTGACCTATGTGTCCATAATATGATCATTGGCTTCCTGTTGCAGGCAGTCAGGGTTGAGCTATGTTGGTGTCAACTATTCTGCTATCTCTAAGGTGTCCAATAATGGTGGGAAATATGGCCGAAGGTGATCCACATTGAACACTGGGTGTAGGCCAAGGAAAGGGGGAATGTTGAGCTCAAAAGCATTGTCACCCATGACCTTGGTGATGGTGTAAGGTCCATAAAAGACTGGGCGAAGGTTCTGATGTGGCCCTATAAGGCGTTCTTTCTGCAAGTGCAACCAAACTTTGTCACCTACCTGAAACTTATGTGGCGCCCGATGTTGATCATGGTGTTTCTTATACTTGGCATTGGACTTCTGCAAAATATCATGAACCTATTGGTAGATGTGCTAGATCCGCTTAATGAACCGGGTGGCATTTTCAGCTTCAGTTGGAGTAGGTGATGAGTCGGTCGGGATGGCCGCAAGGGGTAGTGAAACATCCATGGAACCCAATGGCTGGAATCCTAACCCCACCTGAAAGGGGTTGTGGTCAGTTGAGCTATGTAGGGATCAGTTGTAGCTATGATGAACATAGGGAATAATCTTATCCCATGTGCAAGGGTGCTTAAAATTGTACATGTGCAGGATATGCACGATCATCCAATTGATGACCTTGATTTGGCCATCTGTCTGGGGGTGGAAGGCAGTGGATTTGGTGAGCTTGGTGTCCAGCAGTGACCAGAGGCTCGACCAAAATGTGCTGAGGAACCGACTGTCTCAATATGAAGCAATGGTTTTTGGGATTCCAAAATGTACCCAGACTCATTCAAAGAATATCTTGGCAACGACCTCTGCAATGATGCTCTTCTTACAGGTGGCCATAATCGCCATCTTGGAAAAGCAATCAATAACCACAAAAACACAGTCATTTCCCCTCTTGGTGGACGAAAGGCTTGAAATGTAGTCCATTGAGATGGATTGACATGACCTGTTATGAGTAGGTAGAGGGGTGTACAAGCCCTATTTCTTAGTGTTTGTGTTGGCAATAATGCAAACAATGAAAGACCTGATATGCTTGTTGACATCCTATTGAAGTTTCAGTCAGTAGAAATTTTTCTGCAGCACTGCCATTGTCATTTCGATGCCAAAGTGTCCTGCCACACGAATGTAGTGGGCTTCCCAAATCACCTTCGATTGCTCTGTTGATGGAACACAGAGATGGCCTAGAAGGTACAACATCCCATTTTGAATATGGAAATTAGTGACGACTCATTTTGCGCCCAACATTTGGTAGGTGGTGGTGAAGTCAAGGTCTGCCTCATAGAGGTGGGGCCATCCAGAGGTCTCATGGTAGCAAGAGTCTAGCACTGTGGTGAGTGCCGCAACTGGAGGTCAGCTGAGGAAATCAATGACTCAGTTGCTACTTCATGTTTTATACTTGATGTTGAGGTGGAACTGCTACAAGTATGTGGACCACTTTTGATGGTGGTCATTCTACAATTTACCTTGTGTCTGCATGAGCTGTAGTGGCTTATGATCTATGTGGATGACTGTCTCCTTCCAAAGAATGTAATGTCTCCACTGATAGTGTGCTTGCACAATGCAGTACATTTTTTTTTCATAAGTAGGGTACTTATGGATGACATCTGATAGTGTCTCACTATGATAGGCCACGGGGGGTCCATGCTGAGTGAGAACTGCATCCACAGCATAGTATGAAGCATATGTCTCAATCTCAAAGGGTTGTTTCAGGTTCAGTAATGAAAGTATGGGGCTTGAGCACAAGCGTTGCTTCAAATCATTGAACGTTGGTTGTTGGGACAGTCCCCACACAAATTGTTCCTTACCACCACCCCTGGTTACTTGGTTGAGGGCCCATGCAATATGGGAGAATCCCAACACGAACTTGTGGTAGAAATTGGCAAGGCCCAAGAAGCTCCGAAGATCAGTGAGTGTAGTTGGGGCTGGCCAGTCATGGATGACCTGGATCTTGGCTGGATCCACATGCACACCATGTTGATCAATGATGTAGCCTAGGTACTAGACCTTGTCCATGTTGAAGAATAATTTTTCCAAGTTGGCATATAGATTGTGTTGTTGTAGGGTGTGCAGAACCTTCTGAATATGTTGCAAGTGTTACGCCCAAGTATTTTTGTAGATGAAGATGTCATCCAGATACACCACTACAAAATTATTGGTGGAAGGTCGTAGGATATCATCCATCATTCTCATGAACATTGCTAGAGAATTTTTCAAACCAAAGGGTATGACCATCCATTCAAAAATAACTTCTTTTGACTTGAAGATTGTCTTCCATACATCTTTTTGTTCTATTGGGACCTGGCGGTAGCTAGACTTTAGATCAATATTACTAAAGTATTTCCCTCCCTTGAGATGATCAAGGAGATCGTTGATTTGGGGAATCGGGTACCAGTTCCTGACTGTAATTTTATTTAGGGCCCCGTAATCAATGCAGAGTCTCCATGTCCCATCTTTCTTCAGCACCAACATGATGCCCCCCCCACAAGGAGATGAGATGAGATGGATGTGACCCTTGTGGATAATTTCTTGGATCTATCGCTTGATCTCCTCATTCTCTAATAGAGAGTGGCTATATACTGGCCCATTGGGTAGTGGTTTGTCGTGGGTCAGATCCATGGGATGCTTGACCTGACAGTGCAGTGGTACCCCGATAGATGAGGAGAATATATCTGTGTATTCTTAAATGACCTTATCCACTTGCTTCTGCTATGTGGAGAGGTTGGCCATGAAGGCCCTGAATGTGGCTACAATCTTTCGCTCACTTTGAGAGTGAATCATGAAGAAGAAAAAATTCTCGGTCTGAGAGATGACCTTCCTTCATTGCTTGGAAATGATCAAGGAAATATCACTAGGTGGGACTACCTCGGGTATCTTGTACGATTTATTGTCCAAAGTAATAATAACACTAGGAGGTATAGACTCATATACAACATGACATTTCCATAAATAAGGTTGGCCCAAAAGAACATTAAAATCTTCGAGAGGAGTGACATAACACAAAACCTCATCTTTGAAGGGATTGATGTCATATGATAGGTGACATTGTTGGTTGATGTGGAGATCGCTTCCTTGGAGGAGCCACCCAATGGTGTAGGGCTGCAGGTGGAGTGTTGTCGACAGGGCTAGTCTCTTAACGACCTATGCTGAGAAGAGGTTCTACTGGCTACCTCTATCAATCATGAAGTGTAGTGGGGTTCCTTTCACCCACATATGTGAATGAAAGAGGCGCTCGCCTTCCTCAGGCTCGTCTGGTTCACTGCATTGGATCTTGGTGGTAGAAACGGTGACACTCGGTTCCGTGTCAATGATCCATCTCCCCCTTTCTAGTTATGAATCAAAGTCGGAGCCCACATCCGATTCAGAGGCTTTCACCTCAACCACTAGCAACTACTTTGAGCGA
Organism: Picea mariana; assembly: GCA_032191745.1. Classification (NCBI taxonomy): domain Eukaryota; kingdom Viridiplantae; phylum Streptophyta; class Pinopsida; order Pinales; family Pinaceae; genus Picea; species Picea mariana. Next base: position 12,418 of record JASDQU010211273.1, on the reverse strand, counting down.
CAATCAGCAGTGTTATGCCAGGGGCTCTTATGAAAGTCACACCACTTCCCAGTATATTTCTTTGTCTTTCTGGCCTCCTTCTTTTCTTGCGACTTAGCCTCGTTTTCCTAAGTATGTCCATATTTTCTCTGTCCTTTGTTCTATGCGTTGGGGTTTCCATTCTTTTGTTGTGAGGGGTTCCCATGCCCAAATTTTTGCGTCTTTTGTTTAAGCTTCTGCTCTATTTTGATGGCATATCGATAGGCCCTGCCCAAGGATGAGATGTCCAGAAAATCCATTTTGGCCTAGATGTATCTATGTAGACCATCAAAATAATTGAGCACCATATGTCACTCATAATCTTTTATACCTATCTTGGTGCGCAAGGTATGGAAAATATTTGTGAACTCTAGCACTGCCAGGTCTCTTTCCTATCGCAGTGTGGTCCATTTTGTATACATGTCATCATAACTTCTGACATGGTAGTATTGTTCCTTAATATCATTCCTGAAGGACTCCCATGTGATCACGACTATAAATAATGAGGGTTCCTTTGTTTCCTTTTTCTCACATAAAGTTTCCCTAAAATCTTTGACATGGGGAATGACTTTGAGGAGTGAAAAAGTAATCTTTTCTCTATTCAAAAGGTTATTGACATAAAAATACCCTTCTAGTATATTCAACCATTTGTCTACAGCATATGCATATATCTGACCTTCGAATATAGGAATATCAAAGTTTATTTTCACCTTGAAGGGGGCATCCCCTCTACTCAAGGAAGATGCATCGCATGTTGGTAGTCATCGAAGCATTTGCGCAAAACTATCCATCATCTCGTTCCTCTGTTGCATGAGAGCTTCCTTGAGAAACATTTTGAAAGGATCTCCTATCTTGTCGACTTTAGTTTCTCCCACCATGAGAGGTTTCTTGGGCGTGCGAGATATTTTTTACTCAAGAGAAACAAGCTTGAGACCCAATTCTTTGGACCTTGACCTCATTGGGGACATGCATTAAGAACGACAAGGAGTAGACCGCTCTGATACCACTGATCCAAGTTTTATGAGCAGAACGAAATGAATATAGATGATTATTATGATTAACACAGAAACACAAGGAACAATAAAAAAGATACAGTAAAATTGACTTCTATCCAATAAGGAAATATGTTGAAACTATAAAATGCAGACTGAAAACAAGCTTGCTAGAATGGTGGCGGCTTATCTTTGAGAAGAGATGTGACGGTTGCGCTCATTCGCAAGAATATGTTTACAATGAGGCTCTCTAAGCCTTTTTACTATAAACAGGAATGAAAAAAACCTATAAATCCAAAAACCTAACCCTAGAAGATGAAGTGCCAAAAGTCATGTGGGCCCCATTGGGGTAAGTTAGTCCATCAACTTCCCAGGGTCATAACTTTTGCATACAATCTCCATTTCAGGCGCACGATATCCTATTGGAAAGGTCTATCTGAGGACTACACATGTTTCCATCAAACCCCAACTACATCTATAGTTTGACTATGGCGAGCTCGAAAAACGTTGTTTAGGGCCTCAAAATGACCCCAGAAGTTGGGGACTCAAAAACTAGGAGAAAACTCCCAAACTAGAAAACTCCAAAAATGAGCTAGTTGGAATAGATGGGAGGCCACCAACATCCATTTGGATCAATTTTAAACTAGAAAAATGATCATCTAGATAATGAATTAGCTGTTGAATAAATTATTGTTATTGATGTCAAAGGTTACTATTCAAATATAAATATTCCAAGAAAAGACGACTTTAAGAAATACAAAGTGGAAGTGGATTAGAAATGAAGTAGATTAAATATGAAGTTACATGAAAGTTTATTCATGAAGTTATGTCAAAGTGGATTAAAAAGTAAAACTGGATTAAACATGAAGTTTTGTGAAATTGGATTAAAAAGTAAAAGTCAATTAAAAAGTGAAAGTGGAGTAAAAGTGCACATGGTCTTAAAATCCATAGTGCTATTTTCCCCATGGTATGTTGAAAAGTAAATTAAAAAAAGGGAAATTAATTATTTATTTAATGAAGTTCATGTCTTTTCAAATGAACATAATTTTTCATGTAGCATTAATGGTAAAGTATTAAAGGAGAAGAGGATTGTGAGAAAGAGTGTGCGGGTGAAGAGCAGAAATGTAATATTTACATATGAGAATATAATATGAAAAAACATTGAATATTATTTAAAAAGGAGAGAGTGACGAAGTATGTGACGATCTGACTAATAGATATTGAAAAAGCATAAGGATTGAGCGCCGAGAAGATATGATGAAAGAAAAATGAGTGAGTGCAAAGTTTATTTAGTGAAAGTAGAAGTAGTGAGTGCAAAGTTGATTTGGCGAAAGAAAAAGTAATGAGTGGAGAGCAGATTTGGTGAAGACATAAGGAATAAGTAGACAATGAAGGAAATGCATATGAATAACTTGTAAATGTGTAAGTAGTTTGGTGCCTCCAAAAAAAACAACCATGGGGATTGGTGTCTCTAGTAGTTCGGTGCCTACAAACAATAGAGGGAATCAATCAATCTAGTAGGTCGATTCCTACAAACACTAGAGGGGATTGGTGTCTCTAGTAGATTGGTTTCTACAAATATATGTAATAATATGTGTGTTCCTACCATGATTTGTACCAGTGGGGATTGGTGTCTCCAGTAGGTCGGTTCCTACAAACATTTGCAATAGTATGTTGGTTCTTGCAAATTTATAAAAAAAAAAAAAAAATGGTTTTCTCCCAAAAGGGTCTCCACATAAAATATTTTGTCTTCTAGTTGTTACATTTATGTGATTGCTTCATTATGGTTTATGAATGTTAAAAAAAAATTATAGCCTTATACCTATTGGCCTCCCCCTCTTAGTATAAGTGTGTTATCCTCAATTGGTATCATAGACGTTTCCTTCAAAAATAGTCTAACCATTGGAAGGTAGATAGCAGGAGCACACATGGTCGGTCAAGAAGGTTTCTCTACAAATAGGGCTTTGTTGTTTAATAGAACAAACTATGTCTTCTAGAGTATAAGGATGTGAACATATTTAATGGCCCCTGGTTTTGATATTTTGAAATCATTCATGACTGGTTATACAACCCCAAAAAATCCACCAATGATACGGATGGGAGAAAGGATAGTGAAAATGATGCAAAATCCATCAACTCCATCTTGTGTGTTATGTCAAAATTAGAATTTTTGAAAGTAATGCATTGCAAATCAACAAAATAAATTTGGGACAAACTTCAAAACACCCATGAAGGACATGACGAGGTCAAGAAGGATAAGCTCCAAACTCATAGAACACAGTTCGATAATATGAAGGTGAAAGAAGAAGAAAATGTTGTAACCTATCTCCTCCATGTGGATGAAATTTTAAATGACATCATAGGAATTTGTAAAACATTTGCAAAACCAATGATTGTGCAAAAGTTGTTGAGGTTACTCCCTTTAAGATTTGATGCCAAAATTTACACCATTGAGGAAATAAAGGATCTTGGTAAATTAAAAATAGATGAATTGTATGGGATCCTCACTGCATATGAAATGAGGAATGGAAAGGAAAAACCATAAATGAAAGAATCACTTTCAAAGCCTCAAAGAAGATGAAGAACAAAGAACACAGATCAAGTGATTGTTCTAGCTATGAATTGGACTTAGAGGAAGAAAATTTTTTGAGATTACAAAAAAAGTATTTAGAAAATTCAAAGGCAAGTTTCCCTTTAAATTATTTAACTATGGATAAGTAGTACATTTTGTTGCTAAGTGTACATAGGCAAAAAATGAAAGTACTGATAATGAAGAAGACTATAATGTAAAGATAAACATCAACAACAAAAAAATGGCCACAAACAGGAAAATCATGAAAAGAGGAAGAACTCTTATAAGCAGAAGAAGAGCCTCTACTCAAAAGGGGTCAATGAATCGTCTTATGAAAGAAGTGAAAGAAGTTTCAGTAGTGATAGAGAAGAAACTCTCTTTATGTAAATCTAAACAAAGATTGATGAAGGAAAATAAATGATGAATTCAGAATAATACGAAAATGTTGAAATTGATAGAGAAGTCGATCTTGAAGAAAAAATCATGTGTTCCTTAAGAGAAATAAAGAAGTCGAGGAAAAATAATTTGAAACAAAAAGAGCAACTATAAAATATGAAGAAGAGGATCGTGATTCAAAAGCCAAAATGTCACAAATCCTTGAATAATAAAAAAACATT
>JASDQU010211267.1:2489-12569 GCA_032191745.1 Picea mariana | reverse complement strand
ATATATATATATCTATATATCTATATATATATATAATGGAGAAGATGGAGATTTCTTTCTTTTGATCAGAAGCTTGATTGTGTATCCATGGATATACCTTATTTTTCCTTTGATCTTCTTTCCTGCCCCTATGACAATACTCAATATTGGCTTTGGATGAAGCCTCTCTTCTCCTTTTAAGGAGAGATTTTCTAACTACCTGAGTAGTTAGGGTTTTCTTCCTCTCTTGAAATTTTTGTACAAGTTTCTTCCTGAAACATTCCATTTAATTAGTGCCTCTTTAATTCCTTATTAATGAAATTTTATCATCAATATGTACATATATAAAATGGGTCCCTTTTCCTTTTTAATAATTTTTTTTAAATAAACTTTTATTTTCACAATTTAATTAATTTCCATTTAAACATAGGAGGACCGTGTTTTAATTTTGTGGGAATGAAAAACAATTTTTTAACCATGGAAATTACTTCTGATGTAATCTTCATTATATTATATTTCCAATTATATAAATTTTGCGCAAATCCATCGCCTGGATCTCAAGATATGAGCTCATGAAGTTGAGTTGTCACGCAGGTCCATTAAAAATGCAGCTGAATGATATTTTAATTTCTGAGAACAATATGTCAACTTTCAACACTTAAAAACTATACCAACATCTTCTACATCTAAATACGTTTCCAACGGTATAAAATTTTCACGAGTCCGACACTCAGAGCTCAAGTTCTGGCCTCTGCAAGATCAACGCTCAACCACCATCGATCAAAATTGATGGGAAAATGTGGGCCCTTGGATGAATTTCGTGCTTCCCTTCATAAAATTCAACTTTTTGGTTTGAAAGTCTATCTCACATGCATTGGGACATTAGATTCTTGATGACATATAATACTATTTATTTGATATACTTAGCAAGAAACATGAGAAGAGAAGAAATTATGGAGCTTGGAGGATTTGGCCCTTGGAAAATTGTTGAATATAATAATAATTTTGCATGCCCAGTCAACCACCAATATGCCCAGTCGGCAATGATGAGTCACCCAATAAGATCATGCCATGTGTCTCTCTTTTTGTATTCTTCCACGTGTAATGATTCAATAAGAATATTTCACGTGTCTCCCTCCACGAGTTGCCATGTGTCACAATTCCATGCTTCCATGTTGAATGTTCTTATTGGTTCATGGTTTAAATGGTGAAAAATTAGGAATAATGGTTAAGTACAGGAGAGTGGGTAGAAAGGTGAGTGGGAGGAAGGGGGAGTATTTGTAGATAGCGAAAGTTATAAGGGTAGTTTGTAGGCTATGGGGACGGATGAGAGAGAGTTTGAAGATGGAGATTTTCATAAACCCGCCAACCCGGGAATCACTGAAATATGACTAAGTGTTAAATTTTTGAATTAGAAGGGAGGTAAGGGGGGAAATGTAGGCGTCGGAGGTAGAGAGTGTAATATGTAGATAGTGGGTTGGAAAGTGAGAATGTGTGGGAAGATAAGGGAATGTATGAGTCCACCAACCCGCGAACTCGATGAGGAGATGAAGGGGGAGTCCTAAAAACGTCTAAGTGTAGAGACTAGTGGATCATATGGAGAAGAGTGGTGAAAAGAAAAAAATGATTAAGTGTGGAAAATGGTAAGGGGAATATGAAAGTAGTGAGACAATGGGAAAAATGACTAAGTATAAAATGAGAGAATGAATAGAGGTGAAGGGAAAGGAGAGGAGAGAGCATGTCACTTAGAACATTTTTCATATTTCTTCTTGTAATACATCCATTGGAATTATGGACATAAGCATGCATATCTTGGTCATGGAGACTCTGATTTTGATTCCGTGAAATGGATGGTGAAGCTGATACCAAGGGCTATGCAATGAACATATAATAGTTCAAAAATATTCATATTTCAATATCATTTTTTTATTATTATTCCAGGAGCTAGAACATATAGGTGACCAAATTTTTGTCAACAACTGGCTCTAGCTGCGGGATAGTGACCCCCTATGGGTTGTTGAGAACACCATAATCTTAAGACCAACTACTTTCTCCATTGGGATATGGAGTCATATTAAAACTTCAATACAAATATTGCCTTATTATGCAAAACTGAACTGAAGAAACAAAGTATATACATACATGATCTACCTACCCTAACTTACTTGAAAAAAAGGGGCACCTTAGGTGTAGGCAGATTTCCAATGGATCCATTCGAGCATTGATCTGATTGTGGAATGAACTCCATGTACCAATGAATTAGGGGCACTCTCAATATGTACTGGGGAAATATTATACCAAGTATGGTGAAGATTTGATTGCGTTGTTTGGCCAAAAATGCTCTGGAACCATAATTCAATAAAATCAATTCTTGGCTGAGGAGTTTTCGACATAAGAATGCATTCATCCTTTTCTTTATTTACAATCACTCCCATGGTTCTTGATTCAGCAAAAATCTCTTGAAAATATTCTTCTTTCTTTTAAAGGTGATCTTGTTCATCATTCTTTTCAAGATTCGTATCTTCCATCAATTGTTCTTGCTGCAAGTTCTTTTGTGACGTTTCATCATTTATCACAAGGCTGAAATCTTCTTTTGTATTTGGTGGAGGCTCCTCAATTTCATTTTCAAATTTGCTGCTTGAAATATCTTCATATGGAGTATATAGGAGGCTGCAATTTTCTTCTTGAAATTTGGAATTTTCATCTTCATCTTCAACAACATGACTTGACTTAAAAATTTCATCCACTCTTTGATTAGGTTCTTCTTCAAAATTGGTCATTTCGTTATCTTTCTTCCACATGGGAGAGGATGGGTGGGCAAAAACATTTAAAACATCAACAAAAGCATATGAATGCACTTTTGGGATGAACTTTTCTACAAATGAAACTTCTAACACATCCCAACTAGTAATAGAGTTAGGCATTAATGAACTATACCATTCAAGAGCATCCTCTTGTAGAGTTTGTAGGAATAATATACATGTAACATTGTCTTCAGTGAGGTTGAAATCATAACATGTACCCTTAAAATTAATCAAGTGTTGCTTTGCATCTTCTGAAGCATCCCCAAAGAATGTAGAAAAAATTTCAACAAGAATATTGGGCATTTGAAAGTCTATTTCTGGTAGATTTAAAGGAGTATTATGAAATCACCTCCTTCTTTGAGTATTTATCCCTTTTGTAAGATCTTGCAAATCCATTGATGGGCCTGATGAAGAATATAAAGAAGCATTATGACATGAATGAAACCCTTCATTTTGAATTTTTTCAATGGAGTTTCCAGGGAGTTCATTCTCCCAAATCTTTGGTGTTTCTCGTTTCTTTTTGAAATTACAAAATAGGTGAGCCATGCTTAAAATAAGCAACCATTTTCTTGAATCTTCTTCTCGAAACTTTGAGCCATGGAGATTTCTCGTTCTTCAAATATCTTGAAAATAAATCTCTCCCTAGTGGAGTCACCAAAAATGTTGACGCTTGAATCCGTCAGGACTGAAACGACAACCTCACGAGGACATTAGTCCCCCTTCATTTTTAGAGAGGTGGTACTCCTCTTGGACTAAAAGATATATCTGTGATATCTTGGATTAGGAGAGTGCTAGGAAGCAAACCCTAAATCTTTATTGCTTGATATTACGAAATAAAATGGTTCTTCAATAACCTCAGTACAATATTTATGTGCAACAAAAGAAAAGATTGAAGGAGGGCTTCAACATCATAATTAAATTGTGATCAACATCACACACAATCTTCTTAACAATATATAAATACATCCTTATCTTCTTCATAGGAGAGAATTATTTGATCATCTCAAATAATTTTAACAGAGTACTACAATCAAGATCAAAAGAGAATTTGATAGGTCAACCTCAAATACTTTATATTTTGAAAACAGGGTTACAAAGCACAATCAAGATCAACCCCGAAGCAATTCTTTGTGGAGTTTTATTTATGAAAGATGTTCTTCATTACAAAAGATTTGGCAGTCATATAGGTGGCTGCAAATAATCCATGATCATAAAAGAAAATATCTTAGAAGAATATAAGAAGAACACTCAACAACTCAGCCTTGTGCCTAACTCTGAGATTCAAGCATAAAACTATGAAAAGTGGTGTAGAAGAATACATATTAAAAAAATGGAGAAGATGGAGATTTCTTTCTTTTGATCAGAAGCTTGATTGTGTATCCATGGTTGTACCTTCTTTTTCCTGTGATCTTCTGCCTTGCCCCTCTGACAATACTCAATATTGGCTTTGGATGAAGTCTCTCTTCTCTTTTTAAGGAGAGATTTTCTAACTACCTGAGTAGTTAGGGTTTTCTTCCTCTCTTGAAATTCCCGTACAAGTTTCTTCTTGAAACATTCCATTTAATTAGTGCCTCTTTAATTCCTCATTAATGAAATTGTATCATCAATATGTACATATCTAAAATGGGTCCCTTTCCATTTTTAATAAAAGTTTTTAAATAAATTTTTATTTTCACAATTCAATTAATTCCCATTTAAAAATAGGAGGACTGTGTTTTAATTTTATGGGAATGACAAACAAATTTTTAACCATGGAAATCACTTCTAATGTTATCTTCATTATATTATATTTCCAATTATATAAATTTTGTGCAAATCCGTTGCCCAGATCTCAAGATATGAGCTCGTGAAGTTGAGTTGTCACGCAGGCCCATTAAAAATGAAGCTGACTGATATTTCAATTTATGAGAAAATTATTTCAACTTTAGGCACTTAAAACCTACACGGCCATCTTCTACGTCGAAATAAATTTCCAACGGTATAAAATTTGCGCGATTCCGACACTCGGAGCTCAAGTTATGGTCTCTACAAGATCAACTCTCAGCCATCGTCGATCAAAATTGATGGGTAAATGTGGGCCCTTGGATGAATTTCGTGCTTCCCTTCATAAAATTCAACTTTTTGGTTTGAAAGTCTATCCCGCATGCATTGGGACATTAGATTCTTCATGATATATAGTACTAAGTATTTGATATACTTAGCAAGAAACACGAGAAGAGAAGAAATTATGGAGCTTGGAGGATTTGGCCCTTGGAAAATTGTTGAATATAATAATAATTTTGCATGCCCAGTCAATCACCAATATGCCCAGTCAACAATGATGAGTCACCCAATAATATCATGCCATGTGTCTCTCTTTTTGTATGCTGCGATGTGTAATGATTCAATAAGAATATTCCACGTGTCTCCCTCCACAAGTCGCCATGTGTCACAGTTCCATGCTTCCATGTTGAATGTTCTTATTGGTTCATGGTTTAAATGGCGAAAAATTTGGAATAATGGTTAAGTACAAGAGAGTAGGTAGAAAGGTGAGTGAGGGGAAGGAGGAGGATTTTTAGATAGCAGAAGTTAGAAAGGTAGTTTGTAGGTTGTGGGGACGGACGAGAGAGAGTTTGAAGATGGAAATTTTCATAAACCCGCCAACCTGAGAATCACTGAAATATGACTAAGTGTTAAAGTTTTGAATGAGAAGGGAGGTAAGGGGGGAAATGTAGGCGTCGGAGGTAGAGAGTATAATATGTATATAGCGGTTGGAAAGTGAGAGAATGTGCGAAGATAAGTGAATGCATGAGTCCGCCAACCCACGAACCCGATGAGGATATGAAGGGAAAGTCCCAAAAATGTCTAAGTGTAGAGACTAGTGGAGCATATGGAGAAGAGTGGTGAAAATAAAAAAATGATTAAGTGTGGAAAATGGTAAGGGGAATATGAAAGTAGTGAGACAATGGAAAAAATGACTAAATATAAAATGAGAGAATGAATATAGGTGAAGGGAAAGGAGAGGAGAGAGCATGTCACTTAGAACATTTTTCATATTTCTTCTTGTAATACATTCATTGGACTTATGGACATAAGTATGTGTATCTTGGTCATGGAGACTCCGATTTTGATTCCATGAAATGGATGGCAAAGCTGATATCGAGGGGTATGCAATGAACATATAATAGTTCAAAAATATTCATCTTCAAATATCGTTTATTATTTTTATTAATCCAGGAGCGGGAACATATAGGTGACCAAATTTTGGTCAACACAACCGTAATTAACTTCCTGTGTGTTGGTGTTAATTTATTGCCCCTTCCTCTAAGGCTATACAAAATTAATAAAATCGCTATGTTGCACTTGAAATTAATTTAAATTATTAGAATTTAAGTGTTGGATTGAGGGTCGGATTAAGGTATGGATTGAATATTGAATTGTTATGCACACCAGATCAGGGGTTGGAATAAATTCTGGAACTCCTTCTTTTGTTTTTTTATTTGGAGATGTAATTTAACATCTAAATATCTATTAATTGTTAAACATAAGATTGGTCTTCTCTAAACTCCATAAATGAATTTTTAAGAAAGCAATTGCATTCTTATATGGTTGAAATAAGATTTGATCTTCCTTAATACCTTGAATGGAATTGTAAGTTGACTTCGAGTTCTTACATTGTTGTTGGGTTTTTCTTTAGTTCTTTTAATTGGATTTATAAGACAACATTGAGTTCTCTATTTTATTGTTTAAATAAATCTCGATCTTCCTTAATTATCCTTATATATGGATATGCAAGATAGCTTATGATTTATCTTAACTAATTCTTAATTATGGGTTTGAACTTCTTATAATTTATTTGCAATGGAATGTAAAGTAGTCTTGGAATCTTTCCATAGTGCTTGTTATGATTGATCCTCTTAATTCTTTAAAAATGGATATGCAAGCAGTTGACTTCTTACTAATTGTTGTATGCTTGATTTTTATTTTAAAAATGGATGCATAATGTAAAGTAGCATTAAAATTTAATGTATTGCTTAAGAAGGTTGATCTTCTTGTGGTTTCTTATAAATGATTATGAAATTTTAGCTGTTAAATTCCTTATATATTTTTAGAAGAATTCCTTAATGTGAAGATGCATAGTTGAGCCACATGAGATTAATATTGTACTTATGCTCTTTTGGTCTTGTCATTCTTTATGTATTTCCCTTTTACTCATTTGCACTAGAATACTGCTTGAAGATTGTTTAAGTAAAAATAGATTATTCCATTGCAACATGAAGAATTGATGATTAAGTATGGTTGATAAATCTAGTGGATTGAGGTTTATTTGGATTAATGGGATATAGATACTTCCTTGTTCCTCATAACAGTCGCCAGTCCTGAGATCTTAAATGGTCAAAACCAATAAGATGAATCATGAACTTGAGTGTTGATTATGTGTCTTGGAGGTCCTAACCGTGCAGGATAGGTTGGATGGGTAGTTTCTTTATACTATCTTCATGTGAAATGGTTGTTGAATGATAGTGATGTTGCTTTCAGTTTGATTATGATGAGATTGATTGTGTTTATTAAATTATTTTGTGACGCATTTCACTTGTCTTAACGTTTGTTCAAAAAAAATAATTATTTGCCTCTTTTGTACATCACTAATTGTTGACGTAACAAAGGGGATGCTACAAAATTGAGATGTTCCTCTGAGAGATTAAGCAAGGTGGAATCTGGGACCTCCTCCTGGGCATGAATGATATCTTGAAGTGGAATGAGCGGAGGTATCTCCTCAGTAATGGGAAATCCCCAATGGCCTTCCGGTGGGATAGTTGGATAAGTTGGGTGCAATACCTTTGTATGTGTTGCTAAGTGTTCTGACGGCCTACTTGGCATCATAATGGTTGTGGATGAGCCCTCTACATTCCCAGGAAATGGATCCAACGAAGCTTCCTCAATGACTGCACAACCCCGATTTTCCTCTTCCATGTTGGCATCTAGGCCCGACATTTCATCAAAATGGGTATCTCAAGGAGGAGACTGGTGTGGCTCGCTGTCAGGGACACCAGTATTTATGCTTCGTTCGATAAGGTAGCAGAGATAGTCTGTGCCTCTGCGAGAGAGACCACGGATCACGAGGCATGATTCTAGTGTTGAGGGCGCAGATTTGTAGGTGGGGAAAAGCAATGAGAGCTAAGCATGCATGTATTTCCCAGACGAGAAGCCAAACACACCAACATAGCCCGAAAGAGAAACACGATGAGAAAATCGAAAAGGCGTATAGAAATAATCTCGTTCCAGCGCATTAAGTGAGCAGTTACAACAGAGGCGACATCATACTCTATGGTACACTTCCTCATTAAGCTCGACGACATCCTAAACCAGTGAACATGAATTCACATGGAATGAGAACTCCCATCAACAACACCTTGCATTGAATACATCCTCGTGAAGGGAAGCCGAGAGAAGAGACGACAAACAAGGGTTTAATTTATGTGCATGGTCATGCACGTGGCACCCCATCCGGGGTTCAAATAAATTGGATTTAATGATAAAGAATAAGGARTTTTTTTACTARGCAAGGTTCAATCTTATAAGAGTTTTTTTCAAATAAATTGGATTTAATGATAAAGAATAAGGAGTTTTTGACTAGGCAAGGTTCAATCTTATGAGAGCTTTCCCTTAAGTTATGGGATCACTTTTAGATTTATGATTCCTCGAATTAAATATATTTATTTTAAATTTGTAATTTGTTCTGCAATTAAATATATTTAAATATTTATTTTTACATATGTAATTTGATTTGAAATAAAATATTTTTATTTGGAGATTTGTAATTTGCCCTCTAATTAAATATCTTTATTTCTGGATTTTTCAGTGGATTTAAATATCTTTATTTTGACAATTGTAATTTATTCTGAAATTAAATATCTTTATTTTCAAATTTGTAAATTGTCCTATAATTAAACATATTTGTTTACACATTTGTAACTTGTCTTGTCGTGAAATTAAATATCTTTATTAGATTTGCAATTTGTCATGGAATCAAATATTTTTATTACAAAATTTACAAATTATCTTGGAACTAAATAATGTTTTTTTTTTTCCAAATTTGTAATTCCTCTTGGAATTATTTATATTTAATTTAAAATTTGTAAATTGGCTTTGGTATTAAAAATTTCATATATGTAATTTATCTTGAAATTAAATATTTTTATTTTCAATTAAATAATTTTATATTTAACTAGATTTAGTTTATTAATATCTCAATGTTAATATATATATTTTAGTTAATAAAAGATATAGTAATTAAGAAACATTTATTTAAAAAAAAAAATCATATAGAAATAAAATTTTAAATTTAACAAAATATTTCCTTACCTTCCTAAGATTCAATAAACCAAGTTGATTTCTTCATCTTCATCCTATCTTAATAATCTTACATTTGATTATAAAATTTTACAACCAATATTGTTTTATAAATTTTTAATCCATGAATGCAAATCTTATTATTAAATTTTTTATCCACCAAAATATATGAAACCAAAACATATTATTTTTAAATTTCTTCTTCATCATCATCTTCATTACCATATTTAAAATAAATTCATAACTTAAATATCACATATTTTATTATATAATTTAACCTATAATGTATATCAAGTTCTTGAGTATTTACACTCTCTTTTTAATATGGATAAGAATTCTTCATCTAAATAGTAAAACAACCTCAAATATGATCATTTTAATTGTAATATCTTTAAAATATTTTTATTATTACAATTAACAACATTAATATAAAAATTCCCCTCAAATTACTTCAACAATCCCATTCCCCATTTTAAGGAGTATGCTAATTTTATTATGAAATAATAACATTCATGTGCCTAAATGTCTTAGCATTCCTCTCACTAGATGTCGTAACATTCCTGTGGCTTTCCAACTCATACACAATCATATAACATGTCCGCAAAAATACTCATATGAAGAAACCACAAAAGGAGCCTCTAAAAGAGATGGCTCAGCCTTGCTCATTGAGGCCAGAAACTATACATTAATAGTAAAATTCACAATATGTTCTAATAAGTGTTTGGCTTGGGACAAAACAAAAAACTGAAAGGATTCATCAATTTCAATCAAAGATTGAACCAAGTTGTGTAAAAATTCTAATGATCCTTGCAATGACTTTTTCCAGATATTCCAACTTTCAACGTTCATTCCCAAACCAACTTTGGAGAGAGTGTCTGCTTCGGCATTCATGTGTCTGTAAACATGTGTGAAAGTGACTTGAGGGAAGGAGTCTACAATAGATAAGATTTTTTCAAACAATAGT